>SKCR01009732.1:0-23382 GCA_019454045.1 Zanthoxylum bungeanum
TCGTGCACTTTTATATTTTAAAAGCAAAAAATATAATATTTTAATGTTATTTTTTTAAAATGATAAATTTGTCTTCACATGTAATATTTTTTTTTAAGTTATGTTTCATCCACCACCCCTGATTTGGGCGGCTTATTTTTAATGACTCAAGTCCCTTTTTTATTACATTTCACTTCATTTCATCTCATTCCATCGATCCAAACATAACCTAAGAGTATAAATGAGCGAGTGCAGATGAATAATATACACATGCAACCGAAATCCACAATCTAAAACCCGTGTCGAGCTCATGGTTGTATATTCCCTGGTTATAACCAGACTTTGCTAAAGGGTTAATCTTACTTGGATTTGATCCGAGTTCCAGCTGAATAAGGCCCTTGAAGTGTGTTAGATTATATTCAACCAAGCAATTAATATGGTAGTTTTGAAGTTGTGTATTTAATATGGTAGTTGTGTATTTAATATGATAGTTGTGAATCTAATATAGTAGTTGGGTAGTTGTGTATTTAATATGATAGTTGTATAATGCCTACATAAAGGTCTCTCATTGTAATTCTAAATTCAAGCAAATGTTAATACACATTTTCTTCACAAATTTTCACATGGTATCAGAAGTTTTGGTTCCTTCCAGAGGTTAAATAACGCATCAAACGGAACTCGGTTCGGAAAATTCGGATTTCGGGAAAGTTGTCAAAAATCAAATTTGAGCATACCATCAGCTTATTCACGTCGAGACGAGCACAGTGGTATTTTTCGGTGATCAAACGGAGGTCCAAGGAAGCTTCACGTGCCTGCACGTGCCGGTGGAGGAGCTGCTCACGCGCCCACGCGCCACACGCGCCTGCTGGAGGTTGAAGATGACCACGTCAGCGCCACATCAGCGAACAGTTAGCACATAGTCAGTGTCACGTCAGCGAACAGTCATCACACAGTCAGTGCCACATCAGCACACATTCAGCATCACGTCAACGCACAGTAAGCCACGTCAGCACACAATAATCGCCATGTCAGTAGACACGTCATCGCCACTTGTCTGACACGTCAGCAAAATTCTGAAGCAACGGTGACCTTAAAATCGTCAAAAATCAATCTCCGATCATACATTATTTGACAAATGAAAAAGTGAGATGTTATGCAACCCATTCCTATCATCCTCACAGGTTCAAACTACCGTCTTTGGGTTCAGAGAATGCGTAGTTTTCTCAAGGGTCGGAAACCATGGCGCTATGTTACTGGAAATGTCAAGTCTCCCACTCAGCTCATTGATGAAACTGAAGGACAACTCGTTGACCGTCTCGAGGATTGAGACATTAAGAATCACCAAATTCTGACATGGTTTCGGAATACTTCGATTCCAGCCATTCATCATCAATTTGGCCGCTATGAAACTGCCAAAGAAGTTTGAGATCTGCTTGCATTAAGGTACACCTTTTCTCATCTCTCTAGTCAGTATCAACTGTGGGAAAAGTTACATATTTTGAAACAAGATAAATGTTAGTCTCTTACTAATTTTTTTGCTCAAATTGAGAATATTTTGGACTAACTTGCTCTGTCATAACCATCTATGAGTTGCACTGTTGATGCAACTAATTATATGGCACACCGTGACCGTATGCTGCTAATTCAATTCCTTATGGCCCTTACTGATGACTTTGAATCTAGCCGAGCTTCATTGTTACATCAATCTCTCATGCCTACATTAGAAGTTGTTGTCTCTCATTTATTATATGATGAAACTCGACTAAGCTTACTTAAGCCTCCTCGAGATGATGTTGTGCTTGTCACTGTAAGCAATAATTCTAGCAAAAGAGGAAAATTTTGTTATACCTGTAACAAGGCTGGTCACACCCTGTCTGAATGTCGTTTTACTGAATGTCACAAATGTAAGAAAAAATGGACATATAGCTGTCTGGCCATTCTATTGAGCAGTGTCCCACTCTTCCACCAAGATCTAATCAAACCCAAGGTTTGCCAATTCCACCGCTGCTGTTGTCAATAAAGTCAATGACTTTTCTGACTCTACTGATAACTTAGAAACACTCATTCGACAGATACTCTCAATTTCTTCCAGTACTTCTATTGCCTTATATGTCACTTCAGGTAATTCTCATTGGTATTTTGACTCTGGTTGTTGCAATCATATGACTTTTCAATCCCCATTAGTTTCCTCCACCTCTCCCACCATAAGTATTTCTCCAATTTTCACTACAGATGGTTCACAAATACTTGTAAGTCAGTCTGGCCACATATCAACATCTACACTCATATTACCAAATATATTTCTTATCCCAAAACTCACATTCAACCTTATTTATGTGGTCAACTATGTGAACTTGGATTAGAATTGATATTCTCCAATAATGGTTGTCGTGTGCAGGATCCGCAGACGGGACAGATTCTTGGGACATGTCATAGAGTTAGACGTCTGTTTGAACTCACATATCTACATCTTCCTTCACATCATTTTTCCCAGTTATATGTTGTATCTACTTCATCTTCTCTTCACTTGTGGCATATGTGCCTTGTTCATGCCTCGTTAAATAAATTCCTTCTTTTAGTTTCTAATGATTTACTAGGTTCCGTTAAAGACCAATCTTTCCATTGTGTCTGTTGTCAAATTGGAAAACAACCAGCTTTATCCTTTCAACATAATAAACATAATTTTGTTGCCCCATTTGATTTAGTTCACTCTGATGTATGTGGACCTTTACCTGCATCCACTATGGGAGGATCTAAATATTTTGTCTTGTTTATTGATGACTATTCTCGATTTACATGGATTTTTCTTATGAAACAGCATTCTGAACTACCTCAAATTTATATTGACTTTGCAAACATGATCAAACATAGTTTTCCAAGACTATCAAAACATTGAAGACCGACAATGCCAATGAATATATTGACTCTAAAATTCAACAATTTTTAAAAGCACAAGAGACCATTTTGTTGGGGCAGTTGTGGAAGCCCTAGGGTCGGATCGGTGCCCCGCGCAGCGAAAATGGGTATAACCCTTAGATATCAAGCATGGGTGTAATTTTAAATTATTTAATGAAATATTATATTCCATTACGAGTGTATAGGAAAAAACCGGGGTTAAATCGGAGTCCGGAAACTCAAAAACGGACGAAAATAAAATTACCGCGTGCGTAGCGCGTACACACGTGCTACAGTGCACGTGCGCACTACAGTGCTCGCAATCAGGTCTGAAACCTTTTTTTTGTTTTGTTTTATTTTCTTACTTCCTTCAGCTCACTTTCCAATGAGCTGAAGGAATTAGGGTATTTTACCATAATTTCTTCCGGCTCTCCCTAAACACTTCAAAAATGCCCAAAGTTAATTTTTAATATCAAAACCAACATCAACACATGTTATAAAATAAAATTCTAGTTTTTCAAAATATCAAATATTTTTACAAAAACATAAATTTATTCTAAATACGCACTTGCGTAAATTTTGAATCAAATACATAAACCAAATTAGAATCCCAATAAGAAATGTCTCGTGAACAATTCTAGGTCACCCAAAGGTGGTCAAGTGATTCTAGAATGGCAGTCATAGCTCTAAGTTTTAATCTAGTGTTTCAAACTCTAATTTATGTTTATGTCTAACATAAATATTTTGACCCAATTACAAGCATATTGTGTTTATACTTCCAAAGCATCCTAACACAATTTATTAGTCTTATTTCAACATTAAGCTATGTGATCATGCATCTAATACATAATTCATAACTTAAGAGATGTTCAAACTTACCTAGCAAGCTTGATGCAAGATTCAATCTACTTCTTCTTTGTTGAAATGGTTGGAGAACCTCCAAGGTGTGCAAACTTGACTTCAAGATCCAATCTTGATTTCCAATACTAGCAAGATTCACTTCAAGATCCAATCTTGATTTCTCATAGATGAAATGTTCTTTTCTAAACACTTCTCTAACTTGGGCTAATTTCTCTAAGAATTTGCTTGTACTTGTAATTAAAACCTTCATAATTATAGCAAAACTTAGGCAATTTTTAATTAATAAAAGTTGTAATAAACTTTTAAGTGGTCTTAATCCAATTTTTCTAAATATGTATAATTAGGTGTGACTAATCTCCATTGTCTCCCATTTTAATTTAATCTAATTAAATCAAGCCAATGATTAGGAAATGGATTAGTTCAATGTTTGACACTTTGATTTAATCCAATTAAATCAAGTCAAAAACATCTATTATTACATACTTACAATTACCATAATATCCTCAAATGGTAGAGATAATTATGATTTTACAATTAAGCCCTTGTGTAATTATTGAATTAATCCAATTAATCCAATTAGGTCAAAGTAAATAATCAATGTTATCCAATAACACTTGATTATCTTAGTTGATAATTATAATATCGAATATAATCGTTTATAAAAAATAATTGGCTACCCAAGTGCTCAACGAGTACACTTTATATTGGGACTCTCTAAGTTCAAACATGTTCGTCATATAAGCCTAGCTAATATGTAGGTAATTCGGCCATCTCTGAAATCGCGAAGAACACGAACGATCTTTCTGAACTATACAAGTCGAGGTCATCACATATGTTTAACAATCCTTCTATCGTATGTTATCCGGGTTGTGCTTAGGAAACATAGAATATACCGTCAAGTTTCCGAGGCGCACATCTCATGTCGACATGTCCATAATTCTTCATAACTGATGCGATCCACCCCAGGTGATCGACTTTGGCCAAAGATTTAAGAATTGTGACTTTACTAACATGGATGCCTAAACCCATTATGGTACATATTCGGGCCAACAGATCCTATCTTGATTCACATTTGATTACTGAGTGTATCGGTCCACACCCAACAAACATCTAGAGACCAGACCATGAAATATTTCTGACATACATAACATCAAAGTGTGAAGGATCTCACACAAAATCAATGATATCTGTGGATGCTGGATTTCGCCCGAGGTCTACAATCGAGAATTTATAAGTTGGGGACACTAGCGATCCTGCAAAACAAAAGTAGTGTGAGCGGGGATGATACTGCCCACCGGTGTGGTGGGTGCTGAGGAGACTCCGAAGCCCAAGTCAGTAGTATGAAATGAGCAGTAAATATGTAAATGAGAAAGCAAGGTTTATAATTAACTTTACATTATTTGGGTTGCCGTGAGGGCGGATGGATGTGTTTATAGAGTAAGATGAGCTATCAATGTGAGAAGTGAAGCTTGAATGCCAAATGTCTTGGTTTTTGCTACTATTTATAGATTGAATGAATCCACTTTATAGTTGTCAGATGAGCTGTACTTATGAATATGGGATCCACAAGGTGCTGACACCTCTGGCAACAGGGCCTCTCACATGCTTAAGACTTCACTTTTATGAAGTGGAGAATATTATGTTTAGAAAATGGGGAGACAATTCGGTGAATAATTAAAGGGGATTTGTCTTTAGGTTATTGGTTTGACTTGTGTAACATGCATTAAAGTGATCTGGGCCGGGTTGTTATTTTTGGGCTTTGTTTGATGTTTGGGTTTGAAGTGAAAAGATGATTTTGCCCTTGGCCCAAATTTAGCACGTACAATATCCTGTAGTCAAAGGATTACATATGCTACTCGACTCGAGGAGATTCCTATTGACGGTGGTGTGTACTTTCAACTATTAGGAATCACCTATGAGTCATTCAGTATTCGCTTCAACGAATACCCACATGTCTATACGAGTTTCCAAAAATCATGGTACATCGGGTTAAACCATTGGAACTCCAATTCCAATATACGACATGTGCTAGTCTTCTAGGTTATAGGAATTCGACCGTGTTCCAAAACCAACGACTAGGAATATTTACTTTAAAAATAGTTTACACCTAGTGTCAAGACTATTCTAAGGTCGATGTCATTCTTAGCATATCTATACATCAATCTAATACGCATAATGACAATACCATTAATAAGGTATGAAATGAAAAATATAGTTATTTTATTAATAAATAATAAAATGTACAATTCGGATTGACACTCCAAGCACCAACTCCATCATATTCCACAACAATCATGCCCATATACCTCTCAATAAAATGGACGAGTCGAACGAAAACATCGTCATATTTTAGATTCCACTCGATCTATGCTCATTTCATCCTCTTGTCCTGAACGCTTTTGGGGTGAAGCTGCCCTTACAGCTGTTTATGTTATTAATCGTGTTCTTTCTTCAGTCACCAAACAACATCTGTCTCCGTATGAGTGCCTTTATGATGTTTCCCCTCCTTATGATCTTCTCAAGGTTTTTGGAAGTGTTTGTTTTGTTCTTCTTCCTCCCACAGAACATCACAAATTAGAACCTCGTGCCAGACTCTGTTGTTTCCTAGGTTATGGTATTCAACACAAAAGGTATCTTGTTGGGATCCTGTGTCAAAGAAACTTCAAATCTCTCATCATGTTATTTTATGATAACACATTATGTTCTCCTCTCTTTCTAAGTTCACAGTGTCACCTTCAGATCCACCTCCACTTTTCACTAACACATATATCGAGTTGTTTCCACCTGATGCAGGTACTCATGATGAGCATACAGATGTCCAACCTCTATCAACGTCTGTTCCTGATGATGCCTCTCCTACATATACTACACCAGAGACCATTGGTGACTCATCTCTGCCCTATCCTACTCGAGTAAGAAATCATCCCCCTTACCTTCAAAATTATCATTGTTTCTCTGCTCTTGTTTCTTTACACGAACTTCAGTCCTATAGGGAGGCTTCTTCTAATCCTTATTGGCAGCAAGCTATGTAAGATGAATTACAAACATTGAAAAAGACGGGTACTTGGGACTTGATTGATCTTCCTCCTGGCAAAAATCCAGTGGGATGCAAATGAGTTTACAAAATCAAAACACATTCAGATGGATCTATTGAGCGTTATAAAGCATGATTTGTTGCTAGAGGATTCGCTCAAGAGTATGAGATTGATAATGAGGAGACTTTTGCTCATGTTGCTTGCCATATCTTAGTTTGTAGTTTGCTTGCTATTGCTGCTGCTCGACAATGGAGTCTATTTCAGATGGATGTCAATAATGCTTTTCTCAATGGTGATCTCACTGAAGAAGTTTAAATGAAGCCTCTTTCTGGTCTTAATCATCCACCAAATACAGTATGTCGCATGAGACGTGCCTTATATGGTTTGAAGCAAGCTCCTCATGTATAGTTTGTCAAATTCAGTACCGCTGTCAGTCAGATTGGGTTCACCTCCAGTCCACATAATTTAGCCTTATTTCTTCGAAAATTTGAAAAAGGGTATTGTGATATTACTTCTTTATGTTGATGATATGATTATTACTGGAGATTATATTTCAGGCATTGTAGATCTCAAGTAGGCTCTTAGTCAATAATTTGAAATGAAAGATCTTGGTTTTCTGAGTTATTTTTTAGGCATTGAGGTTATTTATTCTGATGATGGTTATCATCTCTCGCAAGCCAAGTATGTCTCTGATCTTCTTTCTCGAGCTGGCCTTATAGACAGCAAGACGGTTCCAACTTCAATTGAGTATAATACTCGTCTTACACATATGGATGAAGATAGCTCTCCTCTCGATGATCCTAAT
This sequence comes from Zanthoxylum bungeanum, assembly GCA_019454045.1. Lineage (NCBI taxonomy): Eukaryota > Viridiplantae > Streptophyta > Magnoliopsida > Sapindales > Rutaceae > Zanthoxylum > Zanthoxylum bungeanum. Next base: position 7,576 of record SKCR01009732.1, read on the forward strand.
CTCTACAGAAATTGGTTGGAAGCCTCATTTATCTTACAGTCACTCGACTAGACATTTCTTATGCAGTTCATATTGTCAGTCAGTTCATGACCGCTCCTCGTTCTACTCATTATGCTGCAGTGCTTCGCATTCTTCGTTATGTTAAAGGAACTCTTTTTACTGGTCTCCATTTTTGTGCTACTTCATCATTGGTTCTTCAAGCCTATTGTGATTACGACTGGGCATGAGACCCTACTGACCGTCAATCAACTACGAGTCATTGCATTTTTCTTGGTGACTCACTTATTTCTTGGCGCAACAAGAAACAAACATTGGTTGCCCGCTCAAGTACTGAGACTGAATATAGAGCTATTGATGCTACTACAACTGAACTTCTATGGTTACATTGGCTCCTAAAAGATATGAGAATCCTTCAACCATCCATTCTCACTCTTTACTGCGACAACAAAAATGCTATTGAAATAGCACATAATGATATTTTTCATAAGCACACCAAACACATTGAGATCGATTGTCATTTCATTCGCCAACACGTTGCTCGTGGCACTATTTCCTTGGCATATCTCCAATCCACTGATCAGCTAGCTGATGTTTTCACCTCTGATTATCATATCTTTCTGGGGCCATGAACTTCAATTGAGAATTCATGTTAGCGGGATGAGAATCTATTGGATTCAGTAGTGGTCCCACATGATTCAGCTGAGGGTGAAGCTGTGGAGAAGATGGTTGACCATGAACATTATGAAGCGAAATATAAGAAAATGTGAACCATCTTGACCTCCAGTAATATGTCTTTCATCCCCAAAGGTAGAATTTCAGCTGCTAGTTTTTCACTAATGTCAACTGTTGAAGCAGACGATGAGAACAATTCAGTTTTGGATAAATTCCTAAGCTTTTTGTTTTTGAAATCGTTGGAAATTCCACCGCCAAATCACCCATTCTGAACTTAAGCGGAGCAAGTAAAATCCCGGTTGTCCTAGGCTCTTATAAGAAATGCAATCTTTGGATTCGAATTTTGAGATCTTGAGCTCTACATGTTGGGTTTCTACGGTCCCAATGATCGAATAAAGCAATGAAACATACATGTGAATACTCGAAGAAGTTGCAGAATACTTACATCGATCGGCTTTTGCGACGCGGCGAAGAAATTTTTTTTTTATGCCCTTTGAGATGCTCTCGGCAATGTGCAGTTTTTGTTCTCCATGAATTCGGCAATGGTGATTCCTCCAAGCTTCAAGCTTTGTGTGATTTCATGCTCATAAGTGCGGTTCCCTATCACCTTCGCAAGACCCCGGAAGTGTGCTAGCACTTAGGAATTTTTGCCACAAAAATTCCTTAGCTTCTCCTTGTCATTCTCGGCTTTGCACCAAAAATTGAAGAAGAAAAATGGCCACCATGGCCGAGAGAGAGAGATGAAGAGAGGAAGAGAATGTTATGTTGGTGGTTGGAAGAAAATGTGTATCTAATACACTTTTATCAAATCCAAAAAATTGTAAAAACCTTTTCAAAAAAGTCAATCACAATTTTGGAGCCAAAAGCAATTAATGATTTCCAACCACTTCCATCAATCACAAGTGACATGTTGTCAATCACTCAAAGTGACTTGACATCACATCAATCAAAGTGACTAATGATTTAACGCTAGATGTGACTTGTGGGCCGTACTTTGATTCGCAATGCGAGTGCGCCCGCAAACACTCTCGGGCTCGGGTTCGTTAATTCCAAATTAACGAATTTTCCGTTGTGACGAAATTAAATCTAATTTAATTAAATAACTTTGCCTAGCAAAATTACTATTCACATCGCTAACGAATTAATTCTAAATTAACTCGTTCGCCCGAATTAAAATCTAATTTTAATTCCGCGTAGAAATCCAATTTCGTATAATATATCGAATATATTATTTTATCGATTAATTCCAAATTAATCGTTATCTCTCTTTAATTAATATTTTATCCCAGATAAAATATCTCCGTAATTAATCCCAGATTAATAAAGTGCGAGTCATACGTCATCGGTGAACCTTCGGGAAGCGACCCATGAGATCCCCGAATATGTTGGCAGTAAATACGGTCGTCGGACTATCCGAACAAGTAAGTACCTAGTACTACGTTTTTACCGATTTACAAGACATGGTTGGCTTCTAGCAAGGCATCATGCCTACCCAATTCTCCAGAAATATCCTTACAGGAATATGTGATCTATATCAGGCGTAGTATACGTAATATTACGTATTTCGATCCAGTATCGGATGTCACGTGCTAGGCTTGGGGCTGGAATTGTGTCTGCCCGTACGAAGCATATATCGGATCTCTGGTAACTAGTCTCTATAATCGGATAAACATGACCTAGTCATAATATCCCGATAGCTGCAGCATATAAGAGAACGAGTTCTGTATCCTACGTGATCATCATCTCCACTATTACTGGAGTGATACTTCCATCTCGACATCACACCCAATACACTACGATTCTCAATATACCCAGAAGAGGCGTACACAGAACCTGTTAAAGCCATGGACGACCAAAACCAAAGTACATTGATCGTCGCAAGTATTAGCGGTGCAAGTCTCAGGTTAAGACCAAATACACATACCCTGATTCGGACTTCCATAGACACATAGTAATTTTACCAATGGAATTCTGAGGGGTCTATCCAGAGCGAAGCTGTTTTCCGTACCATCGGTAAAACACAACCTCCTACTACACTTGCATGAGTATCCTATACCCAAATATATGAGAAATATGTCGTTATGCCCTCACAACACGCACAAGTGTAATACTAGTATATTCCACATTATTGATGTCCAATCTCGATAATACTACGACTAGGGATATTTAATGATTAAACCTTCGTGGATTGATACTGTCTCATATCATCTCAGTCCAGGAACTAATCATAAGGACCTCCTATCATTTATACATCTTGGTGATCTAATCACAAATGATAAGAGAGCAATTTCCTTTGTCACATAGTTAATTTGTACAACAACACCATGATCTGTATAAATAGTGACGTTATGGGTCATAACTGTCCAACAATATCCCACTTGGCCTATAGTCAGTCACTCAAGTGTCCTACACCCGAACTATGTACGGTTCGCTCAAATTACTGAGAAAAGACTTTCGTCAGCGAATTTGCATGATTATCATCTGATGCGATTTATTCGATCATCACATCGCCACGATGTATGATCCGAACGAATCAGATAAATATCGAAGTATATATCTGGATCGTTGATGAGACCATTAATCTTTAGCCTGCGTTGAAGCCTAGCTCAGCTGCTAACAGAACTATATCTAATCTAATTAGATTATTATCAATCCAGAAGGCTTCTATTGCTGCCTCAGCTGCAACAATAATCACTTTTGTTGTTTATTCGGTAACTGTATCTTGCTTGGAAGATTTCCAGCTCACTGTTCCGTTATTCAAACTTTATAGTACCGTTATTACGACTTATAGTCGTTTATATCGGTTATGAAACTTGCAGCAGTGAACCCAGTCACTTCAAGTTCTCATTCTCCATAGTATAAGACAACATCCTTAGTTCCTCTAAGATACTAAAGTATTTTCTTAACATCAAACCAATGACTATCACTTGGATTGGCCCGATTGTGACTCCATATGCTCAAAGCGTATGAGACACCAGGTCGCGTACATTTATTTCAATGTACGATTTCTCGGAGAGTACTAACAACTTTAAATCTATCCCAGTAGATCTTTATTCCTAGAATAAAGGTTGTTTCTCCCAAGAATTCTACGGAGAATTTTCATGAAAGCCAAGCTTTCACCGATTGTTTTATGGGAATATCATTTCCAAGAAATGACATGTCATTATTTTATAGGACATCATTGTCAGTGCACTCCCACTAACCTTCTTATATACACAAGAATCATTTTTGTTTCGAATTAAATCATACACCATTATGATTCCATCAAAACGATAATTCCAAGAACTATATGCTTGCTACAATCCATCCATGGATTGTATAACTTGCAAACCTTGTTTGCTAGTTTTGGTACGACAAAACCGTCAGGATGTTGTAAACATCCTCCAAAAGGTTTTCGTTAAGGAAAGCGGTTTTGGCATACAGCTGCCACATTTCATAAATGAAACATGCAGCATCAGTAAGCATTATCCAAATAGATTTACTGTGGCAATAGGTAAAAGGTTTCGTCGTAATCGACACTATGTTGATAACGATACCTTTTTGCTACAAGCCTAGCTTAGTACGTTTGTATGTTGCCTTCCATGTACGTCTTCCTTGAAGACTTATATAGTACCAATAGGCACAATGCCTTGCGGTACAACAACTAGTATCCAAACTTAGTTGATATACATGGAATCCATTTCGGACTTCATGGCACCTTGCCATTATAGATACCTTGTATCACTTCCTCATACGTAGTCAGTTGGTATTCCTCAATGAGATTGACATCTCTTCGAGGTGAGATCAGAAACCCATACCCCAGTGCGGGACACAGAAACTGGGCGACGCATGTTGTCTTGGGCTCGCGGCCCGGTTGGGAGTACGGAGTTGCCCGCGGGGGACTAAACCGGAGAATAATAGAGTCACCACCCGGTGTGAACCGGGAAAATGATTTAAGGCTGCACTCACCCCTCGCAAGGGAAGACCTTAAACCATTGGGTTCGGAATGGTCCCTTACTTATGCCACTTGTAATAAAATGATTTGTTCAATAATCTAACCAAGCCTAAGCAACATATTTCCAAGGACAATTTTACTCCTAAGTTCGCATGCATAAAATAAACCATTATAACGACAATATCATACAATAATCTCACGGCATACCTCAATTATATAATGTGGAAAATAAAGAACAAAACTAAACATAATGCGAATTCCCAACGCAAAATAAATGACTAATCATGCTTGAAAATGAACAACTAAATGGGCTAAATCATGCTTAAAAACCAAGTAGCATGCTAACGGCCTAATCATGCTTGAATACCATCTCATGAACACATCAAATAAATAACATGCGGAATTCAAGTAACGAATGACAAACAAATCAAAACAACATAAAACAAAAGAATGTGCCGTTTACTCAAGCGGTACGTGGAGTTGTATCCCGAGTACAGATCATACTACCGTCCATTCGGAATCAGCTATGAAATTTATGTCCGGGTTTCGATCCGATATACCGCGAGAGTTGACACATCTTTCATTTTATTCCAAGGCCACAACATACAATATTTCGTAATACATGCATATTTATCTACTCAAGGGCCACAACATGCATTTTAACATAATAATCATGCGAACAATACTCAATAAATAATAAAAATAAAACTGAAAACGAGTGTGAAAAATACCCTCAGGTCTAACCTTTTTCGTCGACTCTCGGACTTCCGTTTCACGGCCGTCGGAAGGGCTATCACTCAAACTGATGCCCCTAGAAGAGATTCAGGCAAGTAAGCAAAACGAACGTCTTTATTATCATTAAGAAAAGGTTCGAACGAAGAGACAAAATCAATGTCTTTATTAAAAATGCAGGATCAAATAAACTAGGAGGAATAACTTCATCATTCGCAGCATTGCCTTCTTCATTGGCCTATGGTTCTCCACCGTTGTCATCCCTTATTCCTATGAATGAAGCTGAGTGGTTGAGAGTTTGGAGGACAAGGGTTTCGGGTAGGCCAGAGTTGATCATGTAGTTGGGTAGGGGATTTCTGTGTGCGTTGGGTTGTTCTCTTTCTGGGTAAGGTATTTTGTGGGAGTCAATGAGGTTTTGGATCTCATGCCTAAGGCGGGTGCAGCTATCAGTTTCGTGACCCCTTCTCCGATGGAAGTGACAATACAGGCTTAGGTCAAGGTTGGGTGGTACAGGGTTTGGAATTGGTTTAGCCTCTAAGGGTTCCAGAAGTCCTTGCGCCTTTAGCTTTTCGAACACCCTTGAAAGAGGCTTACCAAGGTTGGAAAATCGCCTGCTTTTGATGGCAGTGACCTCAGTGGTAGCGGGCTTGGTCCCTGAAGGTCCCTCAATATTCCTTCTATTCTGGCCATAGAACTTTCTGTTTTCAGCCCCTTCTTCTTCAATATCCATAACCGTCTCCCTCAATTGTCGAAAATCTGTAATCATCGAAGTCATCCTCCGCAGCTTACCATAAATGGAAGGCTTAATACCCTTGATGATCATATTTATCTGGTCTTTCTCAGAGGTCCGAGTCTGCATCTTCAGAAGCTGGCTTCTCCAGCGGTCTACATACTCCTTGAAGCTTTCTTCCGGCTTCTGCTTAGTGTTCTCCAAATCACGGAGTGACAAGTCAATCTCTAAGTCTGTAACATACTGCTCCAGAAAAGCATCAGCTAGTTCCCTCCAATCTTCCTTAACCTTCTTCTCAAGGCTATGATACCAAACCACAGGTGACCCCTCGAGTGACATCCCAAACATCTTTTGGACTTGGCGCTGTGATATGCCCACTGAACTCATGACTGAGACATATTGCTGCAGATGGACTCTCGGGTCTCCATTCCCATTAAACTTGGCTATATCGGGCATTTTAAACTGAGCTGGCAGCTTTTCTCCGAAGGTCATTGCCTCATAATCTAACAACTCTTCATGTTTACCCCTCATTTTGCGGGTAACTGTTTCAACCTGATCCCGAAGCTTCTGAAATTATGCCTGAGACCCAATCACTTTGCATGTTGCATACTCTGCCATGTCATCATCAAAAGTGGGGATATCATCCCCCAACCCATTCGAAGGCTCCTCGCGCCTCACATTCTCAGAATTTCCCCCAGCACGGGATACATCCATATTTGCCATGGCAGTGGTCAAGGCTTGCAACTGTTCGGTAATCTTGGCGAAACCATTTTCCAACCGATCTATCCAGGATACCTCATTATCAGATGTACTCATATCTGTTACCGATCTTTTGGTGAGTCTTCCCTCTTCCCTAACCCAACGGGAAACTATGATGGCTTTCAGAACACAAGGGTTAGCATGATGTATGCATGCATGGGGTGCATGAGATGCATGTAACATATATAACATACTAAATCAACTAAAATTTTCAAACAAATCGGTCCGTTATCATTTTAGAAGCTTTTGGGCTAACTGTCATAGGAGTGAACTCGTCCTAGTTTAAAATGGCCAACGAACGAGTTCACATCTCATGGCAAGGAGTCCAACCGTATCCAAATGATAATGCTCCGAACACAAGCACAAAATGGCCCATCAATATTTAGAAGCCTTTGGCCCAATCGTCATAAGATACGTTTTTGTCCCAGTTTAAATGGCCCAACAAGCCCATATCTCATGACAAATGGTCCAAATGGATCCAAACGACGATGTTCCCAAACACAAGCATAAAAGAAAGATAGTGCAAGCATAAAACAATAATTTCTACGGAATGGCCCATCAACATTTCAGAAGCTTTGGGCCTAATGGTCATAAGGTACGAACTCGCCCCAATTTAAATGGCCCAGCAAGTTTGCATTTCTGACAATAGTCCAACTGCATCCAAATGAGGATGGTCCACAAGCACATACTCAAGGAAATAATTGTTACTTTAACCATACAACCCCGGTCTATGGGTGGGTTCGCGAGAGTGTAGACAAAGGCTCTCACCGGCGAAGGATGGCCCACAACTAGGTCTCCCCAATCAAGGGTTCGATCGGCCAAGTGAGCGCACCCTTTTTTATACACTAAGGTACGTGCCAGTGAGCTATGGTGTGTGATCGACTGTCAAATGGACTTCCCGTTGTAGATTCCCCAGAGGGAGGGTGGAGCGAGGCTGACTTAAATACCCAAGCCTCTTAGGCTCTTATCGCTTGGTGTCAGGAATAAACAACGAGTCCTCCAAATTAGTCCATCACAATAGGCTACGAGTAGATGGCTATCTAGGTGCCTTCACAGCTTTTCCTTCTAGAAAGGTAGTGAGTGAAGGAAGACACCAAACCATTACTAGCCTCAAAATGCCTTTGATTAAACCCCCATTTCATCCACTATAGACACGGTCAATTAGAACATAAATCCAAACATTACAAGACAATATTCGAGGCCGATTCTCTATCCCCAGTGGAGTCGCCAGACTGTGGGACACAGAAACTGGGCGACGCATGCTGTCCCGGGCTCGCGGCCCGGTTGAGAGTACGGAGTTTCCCGCGGGGGACTAAACCGGAGAATAATGGAGTCGCCACCCGGTGTGAACCGGGAAAATGATTTAAGGCTGCACTCACCCCTCGCAAGGGAAGACCTTAAACCGTTGGGTTCGGAATGGTCCCTTACTTATGCCACTTGTAATAAAATGATTTGTGCAATAATCTAACCAAGCCTAAGCAACATATTTCCAAGGACAATTTTACTCCTAAGTTCGCATGCATAAAATAAACCATTATAACGACTATATCATACAATAATCTCACGGCATACCTCAATTATATAATGTGGAAAATAAAGAACAAAACTAAACATAATGTGAATTCCCAACGCAAAATAAATGACTAATCATGCTTGAAAATGAACAACTAAATGGGCTAAATCATGCTTAAAAACCAAGTAGCATGCTAACGGCCTAATCATGCTTGAATACCATCTCATGAACATATCAAATAAATAACATGCGGAATTCAAGTAACGAATGACAAACAAATCAAAACAACATAAAACAAAAGAATGTGCCGTTTACTCAAGCGGTACGTGGAGTTGTATCCGAGTACAGATCATACTACCGTCCATTCGGAATCGGCTATGAAATTTTGTCGGGTTTCGATCCGATATACCGCGAGAGTTGACACATCTTTCATTTTATTCCAAGGCCACAACATACAATATTTCGTAATACATGCATATTTATCTACTCAAGGGCCACAACATGCATTTTAACATAATAATCATGCGAACAATACTCAATAAATAATAAAAATAAAACTGAAAACGAGTGTGAAAAATACCCTCAGGTCTAACATTTTTCGTCGACTCTCGGACTCGCGTTTCACGGCCGTCGTAAGGGCTATCACTCTGCAACTCTTCTGGTTCACTGGATTAACGTCTTAGCTCGCTGTTTTCACTGTTTTACTCGCTGTTTTCACTCCGTTTTGCTGCTGTTTCCTCGCGGTTTCGCTACCGTATTATTACCGTATTTTGGTCACTGCTTTTGGTGTTTTAGGCTACTGTTTTGGCTCGATTTTGGGACTGTTTTGGGCTAATCTAGGACTGTTTTTGGAGTGTTTGTGAGGGTAATATGCGGCAGTGCAAGAGGGAGAGGCGTGCAGGTTTTAGCTAGGTTTGAAGGCTGCTTTGTGGGGGCAGTTTCAGGGGTAATATGGTGCGCTTATTTGGGTATTATAAGTGAGGCGTGGTTGCTGTGTTTTGTCGGTTAACGGATTTTTGTTTCATGTGGCGTGAAAGGTTATAGCTTCGTTCAGGGGGTGGTGAAGCAGCGTGGGGAAGCAACGTGCAGGGGCTACGTGGAGTTTGGTGATTGCGTGGAGTGAAGTCTAGACAAAGGTGTGAAAATGGCGCTTGAGTGAGGGTTGTTGCGTGATCGAGGGGGTATGTGACCGGCGTAAACACACACGTATAACGCAAGCGTACGTATCGTTCAAGTAGTATAAAAAGCATCGATCCCACGAGGACTTAAAATCTATTCTATTAATTTTTATGAGGTCAAATGATTACTAATATCTATCAGGTTGTTTGATTGATTTGAAATGGCGACGATTCTAAATTTAAAAGCAAGTAACTAAAATTGGTTGAAAAGATATTTTGAGAAAATTCAATATTAAAATTATCTAGGGTTGTGATTTATTCCAATATTATTTAAAGATGAAGTTGTTATCTTATAATTGGGTAAAATATTGATTTATTAACCTGGAACACTAAATTATGTAAAAGCCTCTTCCGATGGTCAATTACAAATATCCAATTTAACCTAATTAAACCATATGTCTATGTCAATCAAATTAACTGGATTCATTAATATTAAGTTCCAATTATGGCTACCCCCGCCCGACAGGTATATTCCTATCCTGTAAGGAAATCTATTAAAGGGTTATCTATCCTCAAGGAAGATCGTGGGTTATTGAGTCTGAGGTCTTAAACCTAAAATCCCTATGTCTAGTTCATTTTAAGTTTACCTTATCAATTTTATTAGTGGCCAGTTAATAAAAAGCATTAAGATTAAGACTCAATAAATAAATCTTTATATTACCCAAATTTAATTTAACCTTATAAACCGGTGATATTGGATTTCATCACAACCCTAGATTACTAACTTAGTTATGACACATAGCTAGGGCTTGTAAAAACTTAAAAGACATAAAATGAAAATGCTGAAAAGTAATTGCGATAAGTAAAATGCTGGAAAGAAAAATTACAAATGAAATAAAATGCTAAGGTAAAAGGAATTACTTTTACTACTACTAATTTAGATATCTCCATAAAATAATATAAAACTGTGATAATTTTTACCAACCGACCAATCTGACGGTATCCTGATTAAGTCAAATTAAGTCTAACCAGCCATATAGGTGGTAATATTTGTCCATAATCCAGCCATAAAGGCGGTACCAAAATAAATTTACCAACCGACCAATATAGCGTTTCCTTGATTAATCAGGTTCAAACAACAGAAAATAAATTTACCAACCGACCAATATAGCGGTATTCCTTGATTAGTCAGGTTTAAACCAGATTAAAATTAAATTACCAACCGACCAATATAGCGGTATTCCTTTATTAATCAGAATTTTAAATAGTAAATATATTATTTTTAAGGGAGATTAATCTAAATAGCAATAGTAAAATAATTACCTTTCACCCTAGCATAGGGAAGTTACCTCCTCATAGTGAATAGTAAAAACTGTAAAATAAAGAAAGTAAATTATTATTATTACAGAACGTAATTAAAATTTACAAAACTAAATTAAAAGAAATTTAGAGAGAGAAACACTCCCTAATTACATAGAAGAAGTGAGAGAATGGTGTACTAAAAACTGAAAATTCGCGCTCTATTTATAGCAAAATTTTTCACTGTTCGCGCGTCGCGACGCCAAGGCGCTCAGCGTCGCGACGCTGGATTCATCGACGTGGCACAATGAGAAGGCGACACGTAGCAAGGCGGCTGACTGTACATGCGACACGTGTCAAGGCGGCTAATTCTCAATTATTGTGATGACGTCATGCTGACGTGGCGATGACGTGCCGCTGATGTGGCGCTGACGTGGGGATGACGTGGCGAAGACGCGTGTTGCAATTGTCGGCACAATAGGATTTCGACACGTGGCGCCACGTGTCGCGTTGTGATTGGCTGAGGCTGACGTGGCAAGTTGACTCGGTTGACCTGCTGACGTGGACGATGATGTGGCATGACACGCGGCAAGATTGACTCGTTGACCGCTGACATGGCTGATGACGAGGCGACACGTGTCAAGTCTGAGTGTCGGCAGCATATGATGATGACACGTGGCACGGCGCATTTTAGCAGATGGGATGTGATGGTGACACGTGGCACGGCGCATTTTAGCAAAGTCAAAACTTCTCAAATTGTTGACCGTTGACCAGGCGCATGTTAGCAGATTCGGCTCACGCTGGGCGTCGCGGCGCGCAGTGTTCCAGCGTCGCGACGCGCAGAAGACGAAAATATCCCTGTTGACGCATTTTTGTCCGGTTTTGCCCTAAATTGCCTCCAGTGCTGTCCAAACTTTATTTATCTGCAAAATAACAATAAAACACATCAAAACGTTCACAAAACTCAAGAAACTATACAAAATATTAAGTTAAATGAGTGGGAAATAGTGATATAAATATCACTCATCAGTATGCGTGAAGGGCAAAGACGTTAGGGGCAGTTACTTACGTGAATGGATGAGCGTGTGGCTTGGTACGTTATGCTTAGCGTGGGTGGAGGGTTCGTTCGATTGATGAAGGGTTATGCGTGTGGTTGTGTGTGAGAGTAAAGAGTTGTGTTTAATGGCTTGAGTGGCTGTTAACGTGAATGGGCATGTGTTGGCAATGAGTTGTGGCGTTTAGCGTGAGGAGGCAGGTGTTGTTGATGTGTTCTTTAGGGAGTGGCGTGCATGGGTGGCAGTGGATTTGTTAGTGGGTCGTAGCTCGGTTGAATGAAGGGGTAAAATGGCGAGAGGGATGGAGGAGAGAATAGGGTTTCTTTTCTTTGTGTATACCGTGTGAGAGAGAAAATTGGGCGTGAATTGAGAGAAGGGGCAAGGCTTGGTTTGGCTTTGTTTATATAGAAGAGGGCTAGGGTTTCCCATTGTCTCACAAGGAAGGGATTTGATTTTGTATTGAGCAAGGAAAGTCAAAGATTGAGGGGGGGAAAATTTGGTTTAGATTAGGAATACAATATATTTGATTGGTTAGGATTAGGCATTTAATTTGTTAAATTAGGAAGTCAATATTTTTAATTTGTTATGATTGATTTTAATTAGGCATATCATCTTTTTTAATTTAGTATGTAGTATATTTGATTTATCTAAGTTAGGCATGATTTTATTTTATGTTTTATTTAATTTGGTAAATAATTTAATTCTTTATTTATTTAATTTAATTAATATTTCATTTAGTTAATACTTAATTTAATTAATATTTGATTTAATTTGGGTGTGTATTATGGTGAATGGGCGTGTGGGCCTTGGTTGGGCGTCTGGGGCCTTTGGTTGGTGGGTTTGGTTTGTGTGGGCTAGGTGTGTGGGCTTGCGGGGGTTTTAGGTCAAGGTCAAAGGGCTTGCGGGGATTTTAGGCCGAGGTTAGGTGATTTGTGAGTGTTTTAGGCCGGGAATAATTTTAAAAGGGACAACCAACAAGTAACCCGAAGCTAAACCAGCGAACTTAATCCGATTATGAGTCAATTCTTGACTCCTCCCTTCCGACATCTGTTTCCCGCGGCTTCCACGACTTAAAAGGTAGTGCCTCCAACTAAGACTCATCATCTAGTTTCACATGCAAAAATACAATGCCTACACCCATGTTGTTTTCCGACTCTCTCCGATCTATGTGGTTCTTGTTTATTAGAAGATTACTGATATAGTTTCATCCTTGATAAACTATTTGTGTTCCATTAAGGAATCGGTGCCTGGAACAGTATTACTCTGATTTCCATCGAGTTTTACTTTCCTCCTACTTACCACTGCATATAGGTATTCCTCTTAAGAAAACCGCATGGCGAGCAACAATTACATTGTTCTCTTGTGAGTTGTATAAGTACTATACTTTGGTATCCCTAGGATAACCCATAACTTAGACACTTATCCGATTTGGGTTCTAGTTTGGTATCATCCAAACATATGCCTAGCATACCCAAATCTTCAGGAATGAGAAAACCCGGTTTCTTTCCTGTTCATATCTAATATGAAGTCTGTCAAACAGATTTTTATGGAACCTTATTCAAAATAAGTTCTGCACTGTTTATGTGTATCCGTTGAAGGAAATGGTAGCTCAAAGCGACTCATGATTAACCTTATCATGTCCAACAAAATTCGGTTTCTCTGTTCGGACACACCATCAGGATGACGTGTTCCGAGAGGAGTCCTCATTGAAAGAATACTATACTCTTTCAAGTATTTAAGAAACTTATTGCTTAAGTATTTTCATCATGGTCCAACCGTGATGGTTTAATACTTTAGCCGATCTGTTTGTCTATTTCGTGTCGAAACTGAAAAAGTTTCCGATTTGTGTTTCAAAAGAAACACATAACCATAACGCGATGCCACATCATTTTCGATTCGCAGATTAATCCCAATTGAAGTCAGTATCCTACTTTTCAGCAGATTCTGCACACCAGTACATATTTATGTACCACTTCCAGTATCTAAAATCCAATTTTAATACTAGCATTGAACATTTTATGACAAACATATTGAAGTCAGAACCTTGCCCGTTCTTCATTCCTTCATGTCTGCATTGTCCAAACGGAAGTCACGCTTCCGCGATCCCGTTTGCCACAATTTAGGCAGATATTTTGGGACATGTCCTTTATCTTCCCAGAAGATTATAATGATTTTGCCTTTGCCCTTTTTCCACACCCCAGAAGCCTTTGGCCAAGCCTTGGCCTTCTAGAATATCGAAATAAGATGCGTCTTGCGCTTCTTGCCTTATTGCAAACATGTCTTTGTCTCCTAGAGAATAGACATTAACTCTCCAAGAGTTTACTATTGCAATTTAGTTCTTCTAAGATCTAATAATAGATCTATAAAGATCCTTCATTTCATTTATCATACTATAAGGATCTAATCCTTAATTCTGAATAAGAAATTAAAGAGTCTTTTAGGCAAGCATAACGGATTAAGCACTTAAGTTATCATCACATGAATCTTCCAAAGATTATGCTCTACTATTTGCTTAACTCCGGGCTTAGGCTCAAGATGTTATTTTATCAAATAAAGTAACTTCTTGGTTTTCAGGACTATCCTGAAGTTTTATTCCCAATTTTGAAAATTAAAGTCGTTTAAATACATTTTCACCCAGGATTATGTTTTAAACACTAATCTTTCAATTTATCTTGATTCTAATAGTCCAACTATTTAATCAACGATTTAGGTACTATTTATTAATGATTACTATAGTCCAACTATATAATCAACTATAATTCAATTGATTAAATTCAATTATATTGATTACTATAATCCAATTATAAAATCACTATTAATTGAAATTAGTTTGAATACAGTCTAACTGTTTTAAAACAACAATTAATTATTAGTCCAACTAATATATTAATTTATTTTGACGACGAAAATTTGAATGAGCGCGTTATGGCAAGTAACTAAACGAAAATTGCAAATTTAATACTTGCTTCCCACTATTTTCGGCGAGCCTCTAACCCTCTGTGGAGTACTCGGAAAACCTTGTTTCCTAGTGAGCTAGGATCCCGTTAAATAACACACAATCTTGACTTTGGCCAACAAATTGTATAATAATTAACTAGGTAGAGCTCTAAGATCAATTGGATCCCATCCAATTCCTAGATCCAGTAGGTGGACATCCAAGTCCGAAACATATATCCTATATATGCCAATATATCCAATATATTGCCTAAACTTTTTCCTCTGAATCAACTAAGCCTTGGCTTTGGCACAACAAACTTAGTGATCCCAGTTAAGCGGAACTCATTGACCTTGGAAAGCTTCGTAATCAATGTCGATGAACAAGAAGTGATCTTGACTTTGGCCAACAAATCACAACTTGGACAAGACACCAATATGGAACAAAGCCTTTGTGATTCAAACACATCCTCGACGAACAAAGGTCTTGACTTTGGCCAACAAACCAATGCCAGTCTTAGATCTTGAGTAAGAATCACTCAATTGAAGGAAAAACGCTTAATATGATGTTGATGGTTTTTCGCATGCAATTGGCAACCAATTTATTATCTTTGTTAAGGTCTCATCATCATACACCCTTAAACATGCATTCTAAACACATAATAAGGCGCATATAAATAAAATAATAATGATATGCGGATGGATACTTAATACATTGTTCCTAGAACAAATCTCTCACTTTCCTCTCTCCCGCTAGCACAAGTATTACTTCTACTCGTTACATAACACTTCTAAAGAAACCTCATTTACATTTAGGGGAATAGGTGAGAAGAGAAATACATATAGTCAAAGAGGTAATAGGCTGGACACGCAGGTCCATTAATAAATTCTAAATTTATTACAACAATTTCCAAAATTGCCCCACCCATCTAATATCAATCCGATACTACATTATTCTGCATCGCAACCATGTATTCACATAAGCATGTTATCAATCAATCTAATCTAATTAATTAATCTGATAATTAATGACCATCCAATGTTCAAACAACGATTTGATT
>SKCR01009733.1:0-23237 GCA_019454045.1 Zanthoxylum bungeanum
TGTGAACTTTTGGGTTCCCCTCAAGTTGGACATGAAATGAATCGTGATAATTTAATCGAACATAAATTATCCTCCGATCAGATGGTCGTTCGATTTCAATGACCAATGTTGACATCTAGCAATATGCTAAAGCCCCCAAATGAGAAGGAAAGATATATATACCCATTATGTATGCGATTTACATATGATACGGTCCCTCGCCTCACTGTATCCCCACTTATTGACCTAGAGTATGGAAAGTGTCTACCCATATGGTCAAAGGTATGATGTTGACCTAGGTCACGCCCATTTGGAGGTTCTATGGTTTAGTTTTGTGTTCCAAGTGTTGTGTTACAAAAGTGTGAAGAGAGAGAGAATGCTTTTTGGTTTTGTTAAAGGGTTTTACCCTTTTACCCAAAACCATATAGTTGGGGTAATTTGGTTTCACCTAAACCAAGTGGTTGGAAAGTAAGTGGTTTTGGCATAAATGCCAACCACTTTCCAACCACCACTTCACATGTGTGACATGTGTGAAGTGGGCCCCACCATTTTGAATTCAAAACTCAAAATGTCTCTACGAACATTTACCGCGACTCGGTTCCGTTTAATCCGATTAAACAAACTTTCGTTGCTAAATAATTAAATCTAATTTAATTAAATAACGATGCCTCACAAATATATTACGAACGTCATTTACGAATTAATTCTAAATTAATTCGTTCGTTCGTATTAAAGTCCGACTTTAATTTCGTAATGAAATCCAATTCATATTAATATATCTGATATATTAACTTTAGCCCATACGAATAAATTAAATAGAAAAATCAAATTTAACTATTAAATTTATTTTACCGATTAATTCCAAATTAATCGCGTTCTCTCTTTTCCAAACACATTTAATCCCAGATTAAATAATACCTCAATTAATCCCAGATTAATTTTCTCCTTCTTAATTAATCCCAGATGATCATGGTGTTGTTGTACAAATTAACTATGTGACAAGGAGATTGCACTCTTATCATTTGTGATTAGATCACCTAGATGTATAAATGATAGGAGGTCCCTATGATTAGTTCCTGGATTGAGATTATATGAGACAGTATCAGTCCTCGAAGGATTAATCATTAAATATCCCTAGTCATAGTATTATCGAGATTGGACATCGATAATGCGGAATAGACTAGTATTATACTTGTGCGCGTTATGTGAGATCATAACGGCATAGTTCTCATATATTTGGGTATAGGATACTCATGCAAGTGTGATAGGAGGTTGTGTTTTACCGATGGTACGGAAAACAGCTTCGCTCTGGATAGACCCCTCGGAATTCCATTGGTAGTATGACTATGTGTCTATGGAAGTCCGAAATCAGGGTAGGTGTATTTGGTCTTAACCTGAGACTTACATCGCTAATACTTGCGACAATTAGTATGCTTTAGTTTTGGTCGTCCAGGGCTTTAACAAGTTCTGTGTACGCCTCTGCTGTGTATATCGAGAATCGTAGTGTATTGGGTGTGATGTCAAGACGGAAGTATCACTCCAGTCATAGTGGAGATGATGTCACGTAGGATACGGTACTAGTGCTCTTAAGTACTGCAGTCATCGGGATATTATGACTAGGTCATGTATGTCCGATTATAGAGACTAGTTACCAGACATCTGACATGTGCTTCGTACGGGGCAGACACATTCCAGCCTCAGGCCTAGCACGTGACATTCGATACTGGATCGCAATACGCAATACTACGTATACTACGCCTGACATAGATTATATATTCCAGTAAGAATATTTCTGGAGAATTGGGTAGGCACGGTGCTTTGCTAGAAGCCAACCATGTCTTGTAAATCGGTAAGCACGTGGTACGAGGTACGCACGTATTCGGATAATTCGATAACCGTATTTACTGCCAACATATCCAGGGATCTTTTGGGTCGCTTCCCAAAGATTCACCGATGACAGTTGATTTAAATTAGAATTAATCTGGGATTAATTTTGAGAAAATTAGTACAAATAGTGACGCTATGGGTCATAACTGTCCAACAATCTCCCACTTGGCCTATAGCCAGTCACTCGAGTGTCTTACACCCGAACTATGTACGGTTCGCTCAAACTGCTGAGGAAAGATTTTCGTCAGCGGATTTGTATGATTATCGTCTGATGTAATTTATTCGATCATCACATCGTCAGGATGTATGATCCGAACGAATCAGATGAATAGTCGAAGTATATATCTGGATCGTTGATGAGACCATTAATTCTTTAGCTTGTGCTGACGCCTAGCTCAGCTGCTAACAGAACTATATCTAATCTAATTAGATTTATTGTCGACCCAAATGGCTTCTATTGCTGCCTAAGCAGCAGTGATAACCCACATTTGTTGTTTATTCGGTAACAGCATCTTGCTTGGAAGATTTCCAGCTTACTGTACCGTTATTCAAACTGTATAGTATCGTTTAGCGACTTAAAGTCGTTTTTATCGGTTAGGAAACTTGGCGCTGTGATCCCAGTCACTTCAAGTTCTCATTCTCCATAGATTAAGACATCATCCTTAGTTCTCTAAGATACTAACGGATGTTCTTAATATCAATCCAGTGACTATCACTTGGATTGACCTATTTGTGAATCCATATGCTCAAAGCATATGAGACACCAGGTTGCGTACATTTTTTTCAATGTACGAGTTCTCGCAGAGTGTCAATAACCTCTAGATCTAACTCAGTAGATCTTTATTCCTAGAATAAAGGTTGTTACTCCCAAGAATTCTATGGAGAATTTTAATGAAAGCCAAGCTTTCACCGATCATAATATGGGAACATCATTTCCAAGAAATGACATATCATCATTAATTAGGACATCATTGTCAGTGCGCTCCCACTAACCTCCTTATATACACAAGAATCATTTCATTTTGAATTAAGTCATACACCATTATGATTACATCAAAACGTTAGTTCCAAGAACATAATGCTTACTTTAATCCCTCTATGGATCGAATAACCTGCAAACCTTGTTTGCTAGTTTTGGTACGACAAAACCTCCAGGATGTTGTAAACATCCTCCAAAGCGGTTTCCGTTTAAGGAAAGCGATTTTGACGTTCAGCTGCCATATTTCATGAATGAAACATGCAGCATCATCAGGCATTATCCAAATGGATTTAACGTGGCAACAGGTAAAAGATTTCGTTGTAATCAACACAATGTTGATAACGATACATTTCCGCTACAAGCCTAGCTTAGTACGTTGGTATGTTGCCTTCCATGTATGTCTTCCTTGAAGACTTATATAGTACCAATAGGCACAATGCCTTACGGTACAACAACTGGTGTCCAAACATAGTTGATATACATGGAATCCATTTCAGACTCATGGCACTTTTCCATGATAGGGAGTTGATACCTTGTATCACTTCCTCATACGTAGTCAGTTCGTATTCCCCAATAAGATTGACATCTTTATGAGGTGAGATCAGAAACCCATACCCAGGTTGTTTTCAGACTCTCTCCGACTTACGCGGTTCTTGTGTATTCGAAGATTACTGGAACAGTTTCATCCTTGATGAACTGTTTGTGTTCCATAAGGACTTGGTGCCTTGAACAGTATAAACTCTGTTTCATCGAGTTTTACTATCCTCCCACTTACCACTGCATATCGGTATTCCTCTTAGGAAAACCGCATGGTGAGCAACAATTACATTGTTCTCTAGTGAGTTGTATAAGTATTATACTTTGGTTTCCTTAGGATAACCAATTATATTAGGCACTTATCTAATTTGGGTTCTAGTTTGGTATCATCCAAACGTATGCCTATCATTCCCAAATCATCAGGAGTGAGAAAGCCCAGTTCTTTCCTGTTTATATCTAATATGAAATTCTGTCTAACAGATTTTCATGGAACCTTATTCAAAATAAGTATTGCACTGTTAATGCTTATCCCTTTGAAGGAAAATGGTGTAGCTCAGAGCGACTCATGAGTAACCTTATCATGTTCAATAAAATTCGATTTCTCCGTTCGGACACACCGTCAAATTGATGTGTTCGGGAGGAGTCCTCATTGAAAGAATACTATACTCTTTCAAGTATACGAGAAACTTATTGCTTAAGTATTTTCATCATGGTCAAACAGTGATGGTTTTAATACTTTAGCCGATCTGTTTGTCTATTTCGTGTCGAAACTCTAAAAGTTTCCGATTCGTGTTTCATAAGAAACATATAACCATAACGCGATGCCACATCCGTAAAGGTCACGAAACATTCATTTCCACATTTAGCCTAGCTATACATGGCCCCACTTACGTCACTATGAACGAGGGCTAACAGATCGATGGCACTTACACTTTTACCAAGTAAAAGGTATTTTAGGTACTTTACCTAATAAAATAGATTCGTAGACATCATTTGAATGGAATCAAATCCGTCCTAGTATCCACTCTTAAAAAGTGTGGATATACGAGTCTTGTTAATGTGTCCCAGACAACACTGCCACAAATAAGTCTTATCTGATCATATCAGTTTGAGCTATTTGTTCGTCATATTATATGTTTGAGATTTATTTATATTCAAAATATAAATATTGTTACTCACATATAATGTGTTTATCTCAATATCATCTTTATAAAATAAAACACTTTAGTGTTCTAGAATATAAAGGTATACCCACAACGGGTTAAACCCTGATATGGAGATAATGTTTCTAGTCAAACTAGTTACATTATAACAGTTTCCTGATTTAAGTACACACCCGAATGGTAGTTCCTAAACTTAGGTATCTACGGTAAAACAGCGACTTTCGTCCCATTTCCAATTCGCAGATTAATCTCAATTGAAGTCAGTATCCTGCTCATAGCAGATTCTGCACATCAATGCATATTTATGTATCACACTTAGTATTTAAAATCCAATTTTAATACTAGTAGTGAAAATATTTATGACAAACATATTTGAAGTCAGAGCCTTACTCGTCTTCCATTCTTTCATGTCTGCTTTGTCCATACGGCAATCACGTTTCAGTGATCCCATTTGCAACAGTTTAAGCAGACATCTTGGGATATGTCATTTGTCTTCCTAGAAGACAGTAATGATTTTGCCTTTGCCCTTTTCTATATCCCAGAAGCCTTTGGCCAAGCCTTGGGTTTCTAGAATATCGAAGTAAGGTGCGCCTTGTGCTACTTGCCTTATTGCAAACTTTGGCTTTATCTCCTTGAGAATAGCCATTAACTCTCAAAGAGTTATTAATTGCAATTTAATACTTCTAAGATCTAAGAATAGATCTATGAAGATCCTTCAATTTCTTTATCATATTTTAAGGATCTAATCCTTAATTCTGATTAGGAAATTAAGGAGTCCTTTTGACAAGTATAATGGATTAAGCACTAAAGTTATCATCACATGATCTTCCAAAGATCATGCTCTACTATTTTCTTAACTATGGGCTTAGGCCTAATATGTTATTTTATCAAATAAAGTAACTTATAGTTTCCAGGACCATCCTGAAATTTATTCCCAATTTGAAAATTAAAGTCGTCTAAAACATTTTCCCTAGGATAATGTTTTAAACACTAATCTTTCAATTTAATCTTGATTCTAATAGTCCAACTATTTAATCAACGATTTCAGGTACAATCTAATGTAATGATTACTATAGTCTAACTATATAACTTATTACAATTTTATTAGTTAAAATCAAATATATATTGATTACTATAATCCAATTATATAATCATTATAAATGATCGGTAAAATTCAAATATATTGATTACTATAATCCAATTATATAATCAACTATAAATGAAGAGGTTTGAATACAGTCCAACTGTTTTAAAACAACAATTAAATATTAGTCCAACTAATATATAATATATATTTGACGAATGATATTTGATTGAGCGCGTATGGAAAGTAATTAACGAATATTGCAAATTTAATTCTTGCCTCCCACTATTTTTCGAAGCCTCTAACCCTCTGTTGAGTACTCGGGAAACCTAGTTTCCTAGTGGGCTAGGATCCCGTTAAATAACACACAATCTTGACTTGGCCAACAAATTGTATGATATTTAACTAGGTAGATCTCTAAGATCAATTGGATCTCATCCAATTCCTAGATCCAGTAGGTGGACATCCAAGTCCGAAACAAACATATATTATATATGCCAATATATCAAATATATTACCTAACCTTTTTCCTCTGAATAAACTAAGCCTTGGCTTTGGACAACAAACTTAATGATCCCAGTTAAGCGAAACCCATTTACATGGAAAGCTTCGTAATCAATGTCGATGGACAAGAAGTGATCTTGACTTTGGCCAACAAATCACGACTTGGACAAGACACCGATATGGAACAAAACTCTCATAATTCAAACACATCCGCAATTGACAAAGGTCTTGACTTTGGCCAACAAACCAATGCCAACTTTGGATCTTGGTAAGAATCACTCAACGGAAGGAAAAACGCTTAATATGTTTTGAGGGTTTTTCAGGTGCAAATTGGCAACCAATTTATTGTCTTTGTTAAGGTCTCATCATCATACACCCTTAAACATGCATTCTAAATACATAATAAAGCGCGTATAAATAAATAAATTAATAATGATATACGGATGGATATGTCACAAATTGTTCCTAGAACAAATCACTCCCTTTCTTCTCCCCGGCTAGAACTATTCTAACTTCTACCCAATTACAAAATACAATAAAGAAACCTCATTTACATTGAGGGGAATATGTGAGAAGATAAATACAATGATAGAGGAGATAAAAGGTTGGACATGTAGGTCCAATTTAATAAATTCTAAACTTATTACAACAATTCAAAAACTGCCATTGCCCTTCTAATATCCATCCGATATACATTATTCATACAACACATTCATGATTCATACAAATCATGTTATTCAATCAATCTAATCCAATTAATGAATCTTTGAATTAATGATCATCCAATGTTCAAAAAACGATTTGATTTGCGCGAGTCAAACTCGTTTAAGAATAAATACTCAAAGTAAGTATTCTTGAATTATATTGAACTACAACTTTAAATCCAATTTTTTGTATTCAATACTAATTCCAATTTAATTCCAAATTAAATATTTACACTTATTTATTGCTTTAAAGACTTGGATTCCAAATCCAATCTTAATGGGTCTCAAAGGCCCAATATCATCCAATGTCATTTCAATTAAAGTCCAATGGGCTTTTAATTGATTCTTAAGGCATGGGCTTTGGCCATAATGGATCAAACCCAAAATGCCAAGGCCCAATAGGAATCACCCTATTGCTAACAAATCAATTTAGGCCCATTAGGCCCAATTAAATTCTTTAAAGGGCCAAGTTATGTATTTGGACTTTATGGAATTGGTTTTGGGCCCAATTGGATCCAATCCAAAAGTCCAAAACCAAACTTGGTCAAACCAAGCCCATTAAGCCCAAATACACACTTTTAGCCCAATTCTTAATTAAAGGCTTATTAACATAATTATAATATTCCAAATATCACAATTACTTTAATTAAAGTGTATTAGCCATGATTAATTAATTAAACTTAATATTTCCAAAATACCAATTAACTTAATTAATCATGCTTAATCCATCAATTTATGCTTAACACAAATTGAAGCCAAAAATCATCATTTCATGCTTAACACAAATTGAATCCTAAATGCATCATTTCATGCTCAACATGCTCTTTGATTTTAACATGAACTTTATTGACTTTGATTCTAATCCAATCAAACCAACAATCAACATTTAAACATGCATTTAAACACATCATTTCATGTTACAAAAAAATTAAAACAGTGCAGTCACTGCGGTGAAATTCGGCCAAGCTAAAAAAAAAATTAATTTTGATTCATTTGATTTGTTTCAAATCTAATCATGCATAACTCTAGTTATCATATTCTAAGCATGCTCAAAGCATCAATTTGAAAGAATCATGCTCAAAAACATAAAAGCCCCAAATTTTAGTCTCATGAACCCTAAAATTTTCATGCTTAAAATTGACTCTGATACCATTGTTAGTGTTCCTAGAACATGCCAAGGATCTAATAAACAAGTAAAGGTGTTCATAAATACAAGATAAGTTGTGGTGCGAATACTTATACAATGAAGGGATTTGAGCTTTAAAATTTTGAGAAGAGATCTCCAAGATCCAAGCTTTAAGTGATGATTCCAACTCTTGAAGTAGTTTCCCTATCACCTTAGTTGATTTCTCCAAGTGCTAGCTAATTTGATCTTGCAACAAAATAAAGAGAGGGAGAGGATAGGTCACGCCATTTGGAGGTCTATGGTTTAGTTTTGTGTTCCAAGTGTTGTGTTACAAAAGTGTGAAGAGAGAGAGAAGGCTTTTGGTTTTTTTGTTAAAAGGGTTTACCAATTTGTTTACCCAAAACCATGTAGTTGGGGTAATTGGTTTCACCTAAACCAAGTGGTTGGAAAGTAAGTGGTTTTGGCATAAAAAAACTCAAAATGTCTCTACGAACATTTACCGCGGCTCTCGGTTCCGTTTAATCCGATTAAAAAAACTTTCGTCGCTAAATAATTAAATCTAATTTAATTAAATAACGATGCCTCGCAAATATATTACGAACGTCATTTACGAATTAATTCTAAATTAATTCATTCATTCGTATTAAAGTCCGACTTTAATTTCGTAACGAAATCCAATTCATATTAATATATCTGATATATTAACTTTAGCCCATACGAATAAATTAAATAGAAAAATCAAATTTAACTATTAAATTTATTTTACCGATTAATTCCAAATTAATCACGTTCTCTCTTTCTTCCGAACACATTTAATCCCAGATTAAATATACCTCAATTAATCCCAAATTAATTTTCTCCATCTTAATTAATCCCAGATTAATTTTCTTTCTTAATTAATCCCAGATTAATTCTAATTTAAATCAACTGTCATCGGTGAATCTTTGGGAAGCGACCCAAAAGATCCCTGGATATGTTGGCAGTAAATACAGTTATCGGATTATCCGAATACGTGCGTACCTCGTACCACGTGCTTACCGATTTACAAGACATGGTTAGCTTCTAGCAAAGCACCGTGCCTACCCAATTCTCCAGAAATATTCTTACTGGAATATAATCTATGTCAGGCGTAGTATACGTAGTATTGCGTATTGCGATCCAGTATCGAATGTCACGTGCTAGGCTTGGGGCTGGAATGTGTCTGCCCCGTACGAAGCACATGTCGGATGTCTGGTAACTAGTCTCTATAATCGGACATACATGACCTAGTCATAATATCATCCCATGACTACAGTACTTAAGAGCACTAGTACCATATCCTATGTGACATCATCTCCACTATGACTGGAGTGATACTTCCGTCTTGACATCACACCCAATACACTACGATTCTCGATATACCCAGCAGAGGCGTACACATAACCTGTTAAAGCCCTGAACAACCAAAACTAAAGCATACCGATTGTCGCAAGTATTAGCGATGTAAGTCTCAGGTTAAGACCAAATACACCTACCCGGATTTCGGACTTCCATAGACACATAGTTATACTACCAATGGAATTCCGAGGGGTCTATCCAGAGCGAAGCTATTTTTCGTACCATCGGTAAAACAAAACCTCCTATCACACTTGCATGAGTATCCTATACCCAAATATATGAGAACTATGTCGTTATGATCTCACATTACGCGTACAAGTATAATACTAGTCTATTCCGCATTATCGATGTCCAATCTCGATAATACTACGACTAGGGATATTTAATGATTAATCATTCGATGACTGATACTGTCTTATATCATCTCAATCCAGGAACTAATCATAGGGACCTCCTATCATTTATACATCTAGGTGATCTAATCACAAATGATAAGAGTGCAATCTCATTGTCACATAGTTAATTTGTACAACAACACCATGATCTGTACAAATAGTGACGCTATGGGTCATAACTATCCAACAGCCTGGGGTTTAGTTCTATGTTAGTTTGTTCTTCTCATACGTCATCGAGGTCAAGTCTACTCCCACTATATTTCTTGAGAAGAAATTCATTCTCTAGAAATTTAGAATTTCGTGAGATAAATGTTCTTTGTTCATTTGGGACGTAGAACTCGTATGCTCTTGAGTTCAAGGTATATCCTACAAACTTACATTTAACTGCCATATCATCCAATTTGTTATTTTTGTGAGCTTGACATATGCGTCACATCCCCAAACTCTTAGATAACTAAGGCTAGGACGTTTCCCAGACCTTAACTCATATGGTGTTTTTGACTAACAGTCTTGGAAGGAACTTGTTTAGTAGTAGTGTTGCAGTTTCTAAAGCAAGACCCCAAAATGAAAGAGGTAGATCTGTGTCTAGCATCAATGATCGGACCATATCTAATAATGTCCGATTTCTCCTTTCGGAGACCCCATTATGATGTGGAGTTCCCGGAGGAGTCCACTAGGAAACAATGCCATTTTCTCTCAAGTAATCTTGAAATTCGTTGCTTAAGTATTCACCACCTCGGTCAGACCTTAGTGACTTAATACTTTTATTAAACTAGTTTTCTACTTCAGCTTTGAAGTCTTTGAATTTCTCAAAGGCTTCAGATTTGTACCGCATAAGATACACATACCCATATCGCGAGTGATCATCAATAAAGGTAATGAAGTAAGAGAATCCACTTGTAGGCACTGCATTTTTGCATATAAGGCCCGATGATGAGTCTCGTATGGAGACACTACCTCTTTAATTGTCGAAGCCGCGGGAAACGGACGTCGGAAGGGAAGAGTCAAGAATTGACACATGGTTGGATTTAATTCGCTGGAGTAGCTGCGGGTTCGCTTGTTGGACCTCCGTTTTAAAACACACCCTTAGCCCAAACCCCCACAAACCACACACCAAAACCACACACCAAGCCCATTTCGCCCAAGCCCAATCCAAATAATTAAAACATTTAAAACACATGTCACAAATTAAATCAAATCAAATTAAATTAAATTAAATCCAATTAAATTAAATTAAATCACCTTCCTAATTTAAATAAATCACATGCCTAAATTAAATAAATCTAAATAATTCACTTTTCTAATTTAACTAAATCACATCCCTAACTAAAAAATAATATATCAAATTAAATCAAACCACTTCCCTAATTAAAAGATTTTTCCTTATCACATGCTAATTAAAAATATCTCACAATTAATGCACAAATCATTCTCCTTCCCAAACAAGGATAACCCTCATCCCTTTGCCTATAAAAAGAACCATTCACCACATACTAAACCCTGGCTGATTCTCACAAAAAAACACATCAAATAAACCCTAAACACTCGGCCTTCACTCCTCAAGCCTTTCTCTCTCTCCCGTAGCTCAATCTCACAAACAAAACACAAATAAAATAACCTAAGCCCACTTACGCCTGCTTGCCACAAACACATTAAAGCCCTTCCAGCTATCACCCACTCACGCCAATTGCAGCCCTTTTGACCAGCCACTCACGCACCTACCAACTGCACTCAAAACCCTTCACACTTAGCCACCAAAGCACACTTACGCCTGCCTTCACCTTGCCCTCACCGCTTCAACAAATCAAATAAGCCCACTTAGCCTTCAAACGCAGCCACTTCACAGCACACACCCTTCAAACGTAAGCCACGCACCTTCACGCCACAAATGGCCCAGCCTCCACTAAACGCACAACAGACAAGCCTCTTTGACGCATCAAGCACCTCTAAAACCAGCCCCAACTCACGCGTATAACCTCCTCTACACACAGCCCATTCAGTGCATAAAACCACACCATAAACCACCTACATACTGCCCAGTTCAGCCGCCCATTCACTGCCTATAGCCACACATCCCAGCCCTCTTAAATTGTCGCAAACCCCACCTTACTGCACGTCTAAACTGCTCACTACACTGCCCCAAAAACTGCCGCACATTGCATCCAATTCAGCCGCACATCACATCTAAAATTACCGCACATTAGACCCTTAAAACCGACCCGAAAACACCCTGAAACTGCCGTATAAACTGCCAGTTTTTAGCCTTAAAACAGTCCCAAAAAAACAGCCCAATCCCCCTTAAAAATCTCCAAAAAGTCCTTTAATCACCTAAAAAATAGTGACCAAAAAATACAACAAAAACAGCAGCAAAACGAAGTGAAAATAGCAGCCCAAACAGCGAAACAGCGAGGAAAAATGTTGGATTAGTGAACCAGAAAAGTTGTGGAACATCAACCCTTCCGACGGCCGTGTAACGCACTTTCGAGAGACGACAAAAGAGGTTAGACCTGAGGGCACCTTCTTTATTTATTATCTTTCGTTTCTTTTATTTATTTTAATATATTATCGCACGAGAGTCGTTTGTTGAGGCATGATGTGAATTCCGGATGAACGGAATGCGTGTTCTCTTTTGTGGTATATCGGATGGAAACTCGGATGTAAATTCCGTAGCCGAATCCGAATGGACGGTAGTGCGGTTTGTACTCGGGATACAATGCCACGTACCACTTGAGAGATACACATATTTCATTCATCCAACATTGTATTCCAGTATGATTAGGTTGTTAGCATGTTATTTATCTTAAGCATGATTTAGTCGATAGAAATTTCTTTCTTTATGCATGATTAGGTTTTTTCACATTAGGGATTTAATTTATATTTATGCTTAGATTCTTATTTATTTTCCGCATTAGATAATTGAGCATGTTTGTGTGATGATTGTATGTTATTGCGTGTTTGCCGTTAGGATAACTTACTTTGAAGTATACGAACTTAGATATAGGTTTTCATTGTTATTATTATGCATGCGGACTTAGGTGTAGGTTACCTTTGAGCATACATGTTGAGTAGATTCGGTTAGTTTATTGCACAAATCACATCATTACAAGTGACATAAGTAAGGGACCATTCCGAACCCAACGGTTTGAGGTCTTCCCTTGCGAGGGGTGAGTGCGGCCTTAAATCTTTGTCCCGGTTAACACCAGGTGGCGACTCCTTTATTCTCCGGTTTAGTCCCATGCGGGCTACTTCGTACTCCCAACCGGGCCGCGAGCCCGGAACAGCAAGCATCGCCGATTTATGTGTCCTACAGTCTGGCGACTCCACTGGGGATAGAGAATTGGCCCCGAAATAATGTCTTGTAGTAATTGTAATTTGTGCTTTAGTTAACTGTGTCTATTGTAGGTTGAAAATGGTTTAATCAAAAGCACTTTTGAGGCTGGGTAATGCTTTGGTGTCTTCCTTCATTCACTACCTTTCTATAAGGAAAAGCTGTGAAGGCACCTAGATAATCATGTACTAGTAGCCTACCGTGATGGACTAATTTGGAGGACTCGTTGTTTATTCCTGTCACCAAGCGATAAGAGCCTAAAGGGCTTGGGTACTTAAGAGAGCCTCGCTCTACCCTCCTCTGGGGAATCTACAACGGGAAATCCCTTTGACAGTCAGTCACACACCATAACTCGTTGGCACGTACCTTTGGGTATAAAAAAGGTGCGCTCACTTGGTCGCTCGGACCATTGAGTGGGGAGACCTAGTTATGGGTAATCCTTCATCGACGGGAGCTTTT
This sequence comes from Zanthoxylum bungeanum, assembly GCA_019454045.1. Lineage (NCBI taxonomy): Eukaryota > Viridiplantae > Streptophyta > Magnoliopsida > Sapindales > Rutaceae > Zanthoxylum > Zanthoxylum bungeanum. The sequence continues at coordinate 13,523 of SKCR01009733.1, forward strand.
GTCTATACCCATGTAAACCCGCGTGTGAACCATAGTCATACATCCTATGAAAGTTGCCCCTTTATGCTTTTGACAACCACATGCATATATATCTCATACATCGTACGTATCTCATGCATACACGCATCATGTTAACCCTTTGTGTCTTAAAAGCCATCATAGATATCCGTTGGGTTAGGAAAAAGAAGACTTGTCAAAGAAGAGTTTAGCAAAAATGGATATTGGGGAAAAGGAAACCGAGAAATAGAGAAATTTACGGCATGGATAGAAAGACCATGGTGGGCCCAAAAAAATGAAAAAAATGAAAAAAAAAAAGAGAAAAAAGAAAAAAGTTGTTTGTTTTTAGTCCTTAATAGTTAGGCATAAGTCTGATGATGAAATTGATTGCTTTAGAGTGAAACTGTAGAAACGATAAACCCTTGACGTACTTTTATCTGATGCTTTGAGTAATTGATCTATGTTAGACTCGTAAGCACTTGATTATGGTTCTTAGCAGTGAAAACCTGAGTAGCTAGCAAAGTGACTAGTCGAAGAAATTGTAGGTCGGTGAATGACCGTTTGCTTAGATGTCTATCTTGATTTGCTTATGTTATGATGTGTGGTATGGTTGAAAATGAAAGAAAAGTCTCTAAAGAAAAGAATTGAACCACCTATAACCGATAAGCGTGAAGCTACCCATGGGCGAGTATTAGGACCACCATGAGGAGAAATGCTACCTTAAAGGGTAGGTGTGTTGAAAAGAAAAAAAAGAAAGAAAAAAAAAAAGAAATAAAAAAGAAGTTCAAAATGAAAAGAAAAAAGAGAGAGACAAAAAAGAAAGAAAACCATACCACATTGAGCACAGAAAACAACTGCAGGCATAATTGAGACATCTAGGTTGGTTTGACCCATCGATCCCGATTTTTGAAACGAAATCATCGAGTTAGCTTACCTAAGGATTAAGCTGTGAAAGAACCTTTGCACACACACACTTTGAGTCTGGCTCAGATCATTTATTCAAATACTTGAATTTGAGTTGCATTGGGTGTTTTGAAAGTTCTCTGGTTTCATTACTGAGCATTCTTTGAGGACAATGATATGTATAACTATTGGGACTATTTCATAGCATGTAATATAGTATGATGATATAGAAGGCCCCACCATGTGGTTCATCTTGACCAAGTGCAAACAGTGAAAAACAGAAAGCTAAACCAAGACTGGGGGCGACCAGTCTACCACGTCGTGAATCAGGGACATAACAAGATATTGAGTCATGAGACCAGAGAGAAGACTAAGCAATCACCTGGAGAACTGGCGGAAGACCTAACCCAACGGAATAGGAAATTCATTCATGCATGTATGCATACACGTAACGTATTTTGCATTCTTTTTTGTGTTTTTTTTTTTTTTGTATTCACAGGTTTCAAAGAAGAAAAAGAGAAAGCAGCAAAGACAAGCTAACCAGAATCAGCAACATATGAGTAGTAGTTTTGGGGATGAGTCCCAGGGTTGAGGCCCATATCAGTTTCAGTTTTGGGGATGAGTCCCAGGGTTGAGGCCCATATCAGTTTCAGTTTTGGGGATGAGTCCCGAGGGCGAAGCCCACATCGTCAGAGTTTTGGAATGAATCCGAGAATGAATCCTAAGGTCGATGCCCATATCAGTATCAGTCTGGGGTCGAGGCCCACATCAGTAGCAGTTTTGGGGATGAGTCCCAGGGCCGAGACCTACATCAGCATCAGTTTTGGGGATGAGTCCCACACCGAGGCCCACATCCGCATCAGTTTGGGGGCGAGGCCCACATCAGTATCAGTCTGGGGCAAGGCCCACATCAGTATCAGTTTTGAGGGTGAGGCCCACATCATTATCAGTTTTGAGGGTGAGGCCCACATCAGTACCAGTTTAGGGTCGAGGACACACTACATCATCAGTTTGAGGGCGAGGCCTATATTATCAGCGGTATTTGGATGCGTCACAGGGTCGAGGCGCCCCTATTTTCAGTTGCAGTTCTGGGATGCGTCCCAGGGTCGAGGGACCACTACATCATAAATTGTAGTTCCGGGATGCGTCCCAGGGTCGAGGACTCATTACGTCATTACTTTTAGGATGTGTTTCAGTGTCGAGGGCCCACACATCAATTGCAGTTCCGGGATGCGTCCCAGGGTCGAGGGCCCACTGCATCATCAGCACTCCGGGTATAGAGACATCACTGCGCCACTCTAGGTATGGAGACGCAACTGCGACACCCTAGGTACGGGGTTTAGCTCGCCAGGTACGACATGTGGATCACTACGACACTCTAGGTATGGAGATGCAACCGCGACACCCTAGGTATGGGGTTTAGCACGCCAGGAACGACATTGTGGACTATGTGGACTACCGTGGATTATCGTAGAGTATTATGGATTATGTGGACTACCGAGGACTACCGAGGACTACCGTGGAGTATTATGGACTATGTGGACTATTGTGGACTATCGTGGAGTATTGTGGACTATGTGGACTACCGTGGACTATCATGGAGTATTGTGGACTATGTGGACTACCGAGGACTACCGTGGACTACCGAGGACCACCGAGGACTACCATAGACTACCATGGACTATGTGGACTATTAGGATTGTGTGGACTACCATGGACTACCGTGGACTATGTGGACTACCGAGGACTACCGTGGACTATGTGGATTATGTGGACTACCGAAGACTATCGAGGACTATCATGGACTACCATGGACTATGAAGATGGTGTGGACTACCGTGGATTATGTGGACTACAGAGGACTACCGTGGACTACCATGGATTATGTGGACTACCGAGGACTACCGTGGACTACCGTGGATTATGTGGACTACCATGGACTACCGTAGATTATGTGGACTACTGAGGACTACCGTGGACTATCGTAAAGTGTTATGGACTACCGTGGACTATGTGGACTACCGTGGAGTATTTTGGACTATCGAGGACTATTGTGGACTACCGCGACACCCTAGGTATGGGGTTTAGCACGCCAGGAATGGCACATCATCAAATTCATTTTAGAGCAACAGGCAAACCAGGTGACAGCTGGCGAGCCAGGTAAGTGAAAATGCATTCCACGAACTTTGATAGGATTGTCATTGTCACACACTGCACAAGTCCCATCAAAGTGGGGGCGACTGTAGGCACTGCATTTTTGCATATAAGGCCCGATGATGAGTCTCGTATGGAGACACTACCTCTTTAATTGTCGAAGCCGCGGGAAACGGACGTCGGAAGGGAAGAGTCAAGAATTGACATATGGTTGGATTTAATTCGCTGGAGTAGCTGCGGGTTCGCTTGTTGGACCTCCATTTTAAAACACACCCTTAGCCCAAACCCCCACAAACCACACACCAAAACCACACACCAAGCTCATTTCGCCCAAGCCCAATCCAAATAATTAAAACATTTAAAACACATGTCACAAATTAAATCAAATAAAATTAAATTAAATTAAATCCAATTAAATTAAATCACCTTCCTAATTTAAATAAATCACATGCCTAAATTAAATAAATATAAATAATTCACTTTCCTAATTTAACTAAATCATATCCCTAACTAAAAAAGAATATATCAAATTAAATCAAATCACGTCCCTAATTAAAAGATTTTTCCTTATCACATACTAATTAAAAATATCTCACAATTAATGCACAAATCATTCTCCTTCCCAAACAAGGATAACCCCCATCCCTTTGCCTATAAAAAGAACCATTCACCACACATTAAACCATGGCTGATTCTCACAAAAAACACATCAAATAAACCCTAAACACTCGGCCTTCACTCCTCAAGCCTTTCTCTCTCTACCGTAGCTCAATCTCACAAACAAAACACAAATAAAATAACCTAAGCCCTTCACGCCACTTGCCACAAACACATTAAAGCCACTTCCAGCCATCACCCACTCATGCCAATTGCAGCCTTTTTGACCATCCACTCACGCACCTACCAACTCCACTCAAAACCCTTCACGCTTAGCCACCAAAGCACATTTACGCCTGCTTTCACCTTGCCCTCACCGCTTCAACAAATCAAATAAGCCCACTCAGCCTTCAAACGCGGCCACTTCACAGCACACACCCTTCAAACGTAAGCCACGCACCTTCACGCCACAAATGGCCCAGCCTCCACTAAACGCACAACAGACAAGCCTCTTTGACACATCAAGCACCTCTAAAACCAGCCCCAACTCACGCGTATAACCTCCTCTACACACAGCCCATTCAGTGCCTAAAACCACACCATAAACCCCCTACATACTGCCCAGTTCAGCCGCCCATTCACTGCCTATAGCCACACATCGCAGCCCCCTTAAACTGTCGCAAACCCCACCTTACTGCATGCCTAAACTACTCACTACACTGCCCCAAAAAATGCCGCACATTGCATCCAATTCAGCCGCACATCACATCTAAAATTACCGCACATTAGACCCTTAAAACCGACCCGAAAACACCCTGAAACTGCCGCATAAACTGCCAGTTTTTAGCCTTAAAACAGTCCAAAAAAAGTAGCCCAATCCCCCTTAAAAATCTCCAAAAAGTCCTTTAATCACCCAAAAAATAGTGACTAGAAAATACAACAAAAACAGCAGCGAAACAGAGTGAAAATAGAAGCCCAAATAGCGAAACAGCGAGGAAAAATGTTGGATTAGTGAACCAGAAAAGTTGTGGAACATCAACCCTTCCGACGGCCGTGTAACGCGCTTTCGAGAGACGACAAAAGAGGTTAGACCTGAGGGCACCTTCTTTATTTATTATCTTTCGTTTCTTTTATTTATTTTAATATATTATCGAATGAGAGTCGTTTGTTGAGGCATGATGTGAATTCCGGATGAACGGAATGTGTGTTCTCTTTTGTGGTATATCGGATGGAAACCCGGACGTAAATTCCGTAGCCGAATCCGAATGGACGGTAGTGCGATTTGTACTCGGGATACAATGCCACGTACCACTTGAGAGATACACATATTTCATTCATCCAACATTGTATTCCAACATGATTAGGTTGTTAGCATGTTATTTATCTTAAGCATGATTTAGTCGATAAAATTTCTTTCTTTATGCATGATTAGGTTGTTTTCACATTAGGGATTTAATTTATATTTATGCTTAGATTCTTATTTATTTTCCGCATTAGATAATTGAGCATGCTTGTGTGATGATTGTATGTTATTGCGTGTGTTTACCGTTATGACAACTTACTTTGAAGTATGCGAACTTAGATATAGGATTTCTTGTTATTATTATGCATGTGGGACTTGGTGTAGGTTACCTTTGAGCATACATGTTGAGTAGATTCGGTTAGTTTATTGCACAAATCACATCATTACAAGTGACATAAGTAAGGGACCATTCCGAACCCAACGGTTTGAGGTCTTCCCTTGCGAGGGGTGAGTGCGGCCTAAAATCTTTGTCCCGGTTCACACCGGGTGGCGACTCCTTTATTCTCCGGTTTAGTCCCCCGCGGGCTACTCTGTACTCCCAACCGGGCCGCTAGCCCGGAACAGCAAGCGTCGCCGATTTCTGTGTCCTACACCACCTCTAGCGGTTACTGACATTGGTCCGCATACATCAGAATGTATGAGTTCTAATGTCTCTGTTGCACGTTGTCATTTACCTTTGAAGGGTAATTTGGTCATTTTACCAAGTAAACACGACTCACAAGTTCCATAAGGTTCATATTTGAAGGGTCTGAAATACCCATCCTTATGTAGCTTAGTTAATCTTGTTTCATTGATATGACCTAAGCGACTGTGCCATAAAAGTGATTTATTGAGATTATTCGAGTTAACGTTGTATATATCAGAGGTTGAACATTCTTTGTTAGTTTGTAAGACATAGATACCATTATTCAAAATACCATCACCATATTTTATTTCATTGAAATAAATAGAACATTCATTACAACTTATTAGGCATGAAAAGCCTTTATTACATAAAGAAGAAATTGAAATGATGTTCTTTACTAGAGAAGGTATATAAACACAATCTTCAAAGTCTAAAACTAAACCATTCGGCAAAACTAATGAATAAGTCCTCACACACAATGCAGCCAGTTTTGCTCCATTACCCATGCGTAAGTCAACCTCCCCATGACGGAGTCTCCTACTGTTTCTCAGGCCCTGCATATTGTTACACAAGTGAGTCCCACAACCTGTGTCAAGCACCCAAGTAAAAGGTTCAGAGTTTTGAGAATATAGTTCAATCATATACAACATACCTGAAGCATTGGGCTTCTTGCCCTCTTGGGCTTCCCTAGCTTCCTTGGCTTTCAAGGATCTGCAGTCTTTCTTCCAATGACCCTTCTTTCCACAAAAGAAACATTTCCCTTTTCCCTTTTTCTTCTCCACCTTACCATTGGGCTTTAGGTGATCTGGAGCCTTGGCCTTGCCCTTATTTTTCTTTGGGCCTCGTGGCTTCAGGTCCGTATCCGTAAGCATGACGGAGGTTTTAAGCTCCGGTTTCAAGTCTATCTCTGCTTGCTTTATCAGATTGTGCAATTCTGCTAAAGTAGTTTCTTTATCAGACAGATGAAACTGCATAATAAAGTTAGAGAATTCTTTTGGTAAGGATTGAAGAATTAGATCAGACATATCTCATGATCCATGATGAACCCGAGGTTGGCCAATTTTTCAATGTGGCCAATCATCTTAAGCACATGTCCACTAACATATCATTCCTTATACCTTGTTTGGAATAAGGCACATGACACTTGGAATCTCACGGTATGAATGGAAGTTGCATACAACTCCTTCAAGTGAAAGATGATGGTTTGAGCATCCATATCTTCGTGAGCTTTCTGAAGTTCGTCCGACATAGAGCCAAGCATTATGAAAACTGCTTGCTCATCATCATCGACGTGTTTCTTCCAAGTATTGAATGTATTTTGGTCAGTATCTTGTGTGGGTTCAAGGGGAAACGGTCTTTCAAGAACATAGAAAATCTTTTCTTATCGTAAGACAATTTTAAGATTTCTAAACCAGTCATTGTAGTTGTCCCCTTTGAGCTTATGCTCATCAATGATGGAATGAATTGATACTCTGTTTGCCATTTGAAGGTTTGTGAAATATTTTAACCCACATGTTAAGAGAGAATGTTAAAATTAGGAATATGTTTTTCATTAATGTTTCATAATAACATGAGCTTTAATATTATGAATTTGCTCTCACTCAATTGTTTTAAAATTTTAAGCAAATCACATCAACTCCAATATGATGGATTTCTTGTGGGCAAGTATCCCATTATCATCATTTCATAACTCCGACTAGGGCCGGTCGTTATAAAATACGACAATTAGGTAGGTTCCCAACCAATTTATGATATAAATCACAATTCCTTGATCATTGGGTTGGGCAATCAAACATGTCATAGCTTATGCTAGTCCTTGTGGACACCCAATCTTTACCACTAAGTTATAAGACCATGCCTAAGGGTCATTGCGTCTTATGACTCAGAAAAGTCAAACCATTGTCAATAGTACGATTTAGGGATAAATTGGTATTGGTCAGTCTGGTAAAGCCTAGTCCTGCCAATACGGTTTAAGCCCTTTGGGTCTATACTTTACAATGGGAGGTAAATTTTAGACTTCAATTATTATTGAGGATTTTAGCAAGTTAAAGTGAATAACTGTCAAATAGATTCCTCCATTGAAAATTCCCCAGAGGGAGGGTGGAGCGAACTCTCTTAAATACCCTTACCTCTTATGCTCTTATCGTCTTGGTGACAGGAATAAATAATAGGTCCTCCAAATTAGTCCAACTTTAAATATGCTTTAGGTAAGCTTTGAGTAAATGATTATCTAATGTCTTCGCAGCTTTTCCTTTTGGCTATAAAAAGGTAGTGAGTGAAGGAAGACACCAACCATTATCTAACTCTAGTAATACATTGGTTAAATTAACTTTAGTTTGGAAAGTTTTATTAACGCTTTGGTCCCACCCCACTTGTATCTTTTATAATGTCTTTTATTATAAACAAGTGATTTATATTTATTAGCCTTAAAGGTAATAAATCTCTAAGTTCATCACGGAATAATTACTTAGCTAAGGGATAAGCAATACACTCTCTATTTCTTAGAAAGTCTCTAGATGCTTGCACCATAGAATAATCATGCCAATTCTAATCATACATAGAATCATCAAGCATATGAGTTTTAATATGTTGGAATTATTTTAGGCATTAAATAACTTTGATTAATATTAATTATGATATTACATTTTATTTTATTCAAATAAATTTACTATTCACGTTTTTCTGCAGACGCGTGAAATTTAAATGCAATTTCATAATTCAAATCTAAACCAAATCATGCCAAACTTATGCCTAAAATTAAGTTCAGGGTGTTATCTTTCCAACGAGATTTTAAACACCCAATTTCGAGCTCACATGAGTGAGGACTAATCAAAACAAAAACGGCGCGCTGATACCACTGTTGGGAAGCGGCCGCGAGTGCGCAGCGGAAAAATAAATAATTAAAATTATGATGCCGCTTTCCCTTTGCCAAAGACCCATTTTTTTTTATTTTTCTACAAGCCTAGGCATGTTACTATATATTCTAAGCATAAAACATGCAAAGAACATAAACCTAAACATGCTAACTATCATAAGACTCTAATAAAAATAAAGAAAGAAAAAGACTTACTTGAACCGTAGACTCCTCCAGTCCTCCCTCCAATCTACAAGCTTTTCTCGAACTCAGCAAGCTCTTCCACGTTCCAAAGAGCCACCCAAGTGTGTGGCCTCCAAAGATGCACACACCAAAGCCAAAACTCAACGGCAAGAGTACTCCTTGAGTGAACGGGTATTTTGCCCTTGGTGCTAGCCTAGGAAAATACCTCAAAACTTTTAACTCGAGATTCCTCTAGTCAATTAGACTTAAGGATCCTCAAAATCAGTGGCTTACTCTTAAACTTTAGAGTTGCTCACTTATATAAACCCAAGATATGAAAGGTTTGGTGCAAAAATTTGTGAAGAATTCTTTGGGTTTATATAGTGCTCCAAAGACAACAAAATTAATTAAGCATCCGATGTGGGATAAAAGCCAATTTAATCTTAGCCATTGGATCTTAATTTAGTGGTTTAATGAGATTATAAAACCCTAATAAGAGTTTGGGCCGAATTGGAATTCAAAACAAATAAAAAAATTAAATAAAAATAAATTTTACTATTCACACGGTACAATTCAAGCGTTACTATTCACGTGAATAGTAATTTTTTATCTATTTATTCCAATTCCCAAAGTGCCCCTATCGTCATTCACCAATCCCCAAGCCACTATGGAACCTCATAAATGATCTGTTCAATAATTAAACACATTGAACTATTTATGAACAATTCTTAAAGCAATCATATATGCTGTTAAATATGTATTGTGAACTGTTAACCATTGATTTCGACTTTGTTGTGTGTGACCTTTTGGGTTCCCCTCAAGTTGGACATGAAATGAATCGTGATAATTTAATCGAACATAAATTATCCTCCGATCAGATGGTCGTTCGATTTCAATGACCAAGGTTGACATCTAGCACATGCCAAGGCCCCCAAATGAGAAGGAAATAATATATACCCATTCTGTATGCGATTTACATATGATACGGTCCATCACCTCACTGTATCCCCACCTATTGACCTAGGGAACGGAAAGTGTCTACCCGTATGGTCAAAGGTATGATGTTGATAGTGTCATGAATCGTGCTAACCCAATAATC
>SKCR01009734.1:0-23280 GCA_019454045.1 Zanthoxylum bungeanum
TGTTCATATAGTCCGATGACCGTATTTACTACCAACATATCCAGGGATCTCTTGGGTCGCCTCCCAAAGATTCACCGATGACATTTGACTCGAACACAATTAATCTGAGATTAATTATGAGAGAGAGAAAATTAATCTAGGATTAATTACGGTAAGAATTAATTTGGGATTAATTCGACTACAAGAGAGAGAACGCGATTAATTTGAAATTAATCGGTAAAAATTAATTTAATAGTTAAATTAGATTTTTGTATTTAATTTATTTAATTGGGCTAAAATAATATATTGGATATATTAAATGAAATTAGATTTCAAAGAGGAATTAAAATTGGATTTTAATTCGGGCGAACGAATTAATTTAGAATTAATTCGCAAGCAACTTTCGTAATAATTTTGCTAGGCATTATTATTTAATTAAATTGGATTTAATTAAGTCGCAACGGCAAATTCGTTTAATTCGAAATTAAACAAACCCGGGCCCGAGCGAATATGCGTGTAGGATTGTCTGACTTAAATTTAGAGTTTGAAGTGGGGCCCACCAACTTACATCAATGTGTTTGACACTTGATGGAATTTGGCAATTGGTTGAGTAAAAGCTTGGGATTGCTTTTTCTACACTCAAACCAAATCCTACACACCAACCTAATATATAAAGCCAAGTCAAACTTTGGAAGTGTAAGCTTGTTACTATTCACAGCATCTTCTCTCTTCTTCATTAGCAAAACCGTGAGCTTCATTTCTCTTTAATGGAGTTTTGTTGCAAAATTCTTGTAAGCTAGCACTTTAAGAAGTCAAAGGAAGGTGATAGGGAGACTCACCCATGAGTTTGGAACAACTAAGAGGGCTTGGAGCTTCCATCATCCAAGAAAAAGTTTTGAACTCAACCGATCAATGTAAGTGCTCCGCAACTTATTTTTGATTTTATTCACACACGAATCACGCTTAGAGATCTCGTGGCATGTCTAGGACACTAACAATAAACCCCAACCATAAGTAATTCCTTTTTTCAACTACTAGTACTTCTTTGTCATCCAAGGTTTTGATTCTTGAAAACCAACTCGATTCTTAGTCCCAGTACTAGTCACCTATCGATTTGAGAAATGTTGGGAGAAGATACAAATTATTTTAGGATATAATATGTTAACAATGACCTTATTCGGTTCAGAATATTTGGATTGGGGGTTAGGATGATTGGGTAGTATATAAAAGAAGGTTATAATAAAACTACCTCTCTTAAAAATGAGTAAAGGGTTAATTAGGTATGAATCGATATTGAACGAGGGATTCACATATTGAAAGGCTTAACCAAAGATGAACTTATATAGACCAATAAATTTAGTGCGTCATCTCATATTTACTATAAATGTGAGTGATATCATTTGAAGAATATCAGAAGGTATGTGGAGAAAATGTACTAGACTCCTTGAAGGTTTTGCCCAGAAATATTTGGAATCGATACGCTATTAGTGCATTAAGAATACTAACTAGTGGGAAAGAAATTTTAGAAAAGGTGATGCTCCAAGGATAAAAGCCCTGAAGGCAGTAGAACATAAATTGTGTAATTGCTTTTGATGCAGAATAAAAATTAAAAATGGCATATTCTTCGTGAACGTGAAAGTATAGAGAATAAAATGATAGTATGAGGGAGAGCCCAAATTGTGAAAATCCTAAGAAGATATAAAACACGATATGTTAGTCAACTTAATATTCATACCCTCTTCCAGTGCAAGTTCATGCCATCAGCAGTTTAGTACATCCGAAAGTACTATAATGAGATGGTGAGGCCATACAGAACATAATAATAGAAGTCTCGGATTGAGATTCGCAACTAGTATCAGAGTCTTACAGTTGCTTAAAATAACAGGATCAATTACACCTTTATGAATATAGTAAGGGGTTATGCAGTAAATTCTTGGAATAATAGAGAGATCTAGACTATTAATTGAACATTTATATACCAAAAAGTCTTTTGAAAAGAGATAACGGGAAGAGCCACATCGAGTTAAAAACAAATACAATTAGGTTATGATAAGAATGATTTCGATGATCGATAATATGTGAAGCTTTTGATTGAAGAACAATGAAGTCTAATGCAGAGCAAGAGTTTGCAAGGATTGGGAAGGAAATTATATGGGTTTTGTTAGCCCTAGCTAGGATAAGAATTTTGGCGAGATCTTTCATATATGGAATCCATTAAAATAATTTTAAACTAAAGAGCGAATGATGCGATTTTATAGATTTTTCATAATTTAAGGGTGCGTGAACAACTCAAGGATTTGAAAGGTCATATAATAACCTGAGGAGATTATTAGAAAGACTAGCTCGGTTACATGCATAAGAGTAATTGTTTCTTCTAAGAAAGAATGTTAGATTGGAATGGTATCTATAAGTACAAAGATTAAGGAAACTATAGATATGATAATTTGGATAAGCTAAGAATGGTGTAATTATTAGCACTAACCTAGATATAGAGTGATGCCTACAACATTTGCAAATAAGATGAATAAAACTAGCAAGTCCCTTTAGGATTCACCGAAAGAGTGTCCACTATAGATAACCAGTCCTGTTTGTAATAAACAAGAGCATAAGGAACATTTTTGAGTTTCGTACTAAGGTTTCCAAAAGAAGGGTAGCATCATTAAAGATGATCATGACATTACAATATCAAACATAGAGGTGATATTGATTTCCAAGGATTGGGATAGTGTCAGATCAGTAGTGATCGATTGTGTGTGAGATAGTTGGTGACTTTTTAGAGCGGTAAGATACCAAATATGGATTGTTAGAAAAATTTTCATAAAGGCTATTCCTTGAAGAGATCTAAAAACTCGAATGCAGAGTTTTGAGTATCGTTAGAGATGACATGGGTATCCGATAATAGATAAAGAAATGGCGTAAATCTCTAAGGATTAAGGCTATATAAGATAAACAATGATTGATCATGAGCTATGTAATTGCTATCGTCTGGGGTAATAGAGAACCATAAACAGATGACTAGTAATTTCCTTATTATAATGAAGAGGTAGTAAGTGGAACGGTTCATCAGATAAAAGATAGTATAACTAATGACGTTGATAAGAAGGAAGTTAACCCCTCTAAGTGAAATAACATGGTATTGAAAGCTGGGGACAATATAAAACAGGTTAAAGATTATATATGGTTTGATGTAAATCGATGATATTATATTAGTAATGCAGTCTCTTAAAGGAAAAAAGCATTTCCGTAAATTCTTATCCCCTCTTCCAGAGTTGAGGTAATGTATAGGTTTATCTAGTAAGTTATAGGTAATGAAGGACTTCGCTTAAGAGAAACAGAAAGACTACATTGCCAACCTAAGAGTAAACTCATTAGTTGTTGATGGAAGTTTATGTCCTTTTCCACATGATAGAAATTAAGAATATCCTTCAGATAAGGAACCAAGAAAAAAGATATTATAGAACGGTGGAAGAAGTGAATTACCCATGAATATGGGAAAATTAAAAGTAGATATCAGTAAGAAAAGTTCAAACTGATTTAGCCCAATAAAAGGTAGGACAAGTGAGAGAGACCTTCCAGACTCCTGATGAATACAACTCCATTTAGGAATTGACAAACAAGAGAACTCAGTCCGCGTAGCATTTTCACGCACAGAGTGCCGCCTTATGTGATGAAACTATTCGAGAGAAAGATGGTAATACCGTACAAAATGATTGTGATTGTATTCTCCAATATAAGTCCATAACTCGTACTGAAACTCGGGGAATTAGTTCTGACAATTAGAATCAACTATGTTATAGAAGAAGTGATAAAAGCTTATGCGGAAGAAGATAATAGAAAAAGTATTTGCCATTAACTGAGCACATATAACAATAGTTATCGACCAGACCTTTAAAGGGCTACATTACGTTGAAGTGTAAGGAATCCTCTTGGAATGCTCAAACGTCAAAGAAAAAGAAGTTGTAGAGGTTTGATATATATTATCAGAGACAAAAAAGTGGAAATAAGAATATAGTTTTTACCGTCTTTTCAGATTTTGGTAAACTAGTAATGTTGAGAAGTATAAATGACCATTTGAGAACCTTAAAAGTAACTGAAAAATTAATTCTTTGATTGCTGCTTAACTCGAGCATGAGACTAACTCCAGGTCTAATATGATTCGAGTACGAATCCTATTTAAGAGGGTAGAATGTAACATTTCGTTACTGCGATATAACCCCAACGATATGTTTTATGTGTGAGATATATTATTTAATATAAAACCTTGTATGAGTACATTTAGGATCGCGAAAAATATTTTTTTTAAAGTTCGACAAAATTTCTGTGACTATGGCACATATTCTATTTTTAGTAACATTTAGATAACATTTAGTATTTTAACCATAACTTGAGCTATGGATATCAGTTTCTAGTGAATCTTATATAGTTAGAAAGCTAAGACGAAGATCTACAACTATTTTATTGAACGTGTTTCCAAATTTTGAACAGAATTAGGTGGAATTTGATCATTTCTCCATACTATCTCCACCATGGAGAAAATGAGGAGTAAAAAAGAATTATCATTTTAACCCAAAAGCCCATTTTGTTTCTTCAAATCAAGCCCACTCAAGCTTAAATAAAAAAAAATGACTACAAAGCTTAATAATATTAATAAATCAAGCCCAAGTCTAATAGGGGGAATTAATAAACTAGAACCAAGGCTAATTTGGGCTTGAGATGCATTGATCTTAGGCTTTGAATAACCAAATTTTAAGGCCCAAATTGGAGATGATTTTTCTTTCCTCTCTAGTATTGTCTAGAGATATCCAAACTCTTATTACAATTTATTTTTTTGACTTAAAAAAAGAGAAGAAAAATGAAGAACGTGAGAAGCCAAGATCCTTATTGCCGAGAGAGAGAACCATACCACAACTTTCTTTCTTTCTCATTGTCGTTAGAGAAGGTGGAGGAAACCAAGTGAAAATTTCTTGAATCAAGACACAAATAGGGTTTTACCAATAGTAAATCAAACACTAAAGGAGCAATACAAGCTTGGGAAGGCAACGCAAGAAAGAATCAAGGTAAGGAAAATTTTATTTAATAACTTATAAATGTGGACGATTGATGATGTATATTGGTCTTACAATGATGTAGAGTTAATTATGGAGTAGGGGTTGCATTTTGGAAAACCCTATAAGTCACTGTGATTAGGGATTGTGGGTTTGGATGGTTATGTCGAGATTGGGTATGCTTAGAAGTATTGAGGGTGATGTTAAACATGATATTGTGTTTAAAATGGGTTAAATGGTGACTTGAGTGAGGAACTTAATTCGGCAACTAGGGGGCTGAGTTTTTTCTATGTTTTAGACATGATAATCAATTTTATTTTAATGTTAAAATATATTCTAGAGATGGCTGAACTAAATGGGTTAAGTAGGGCACTAAATGAAGTCTTTGATAGTGTGTTTGGAGTTGTAGTGCCGCCTGCACAGGCCTTGGCTTTTCAGCCATTAAATAAATTGTAGAGCTAAATTGTAGAGCTCTGCTTGATACTTAGTAATTTATTTCATGAACCGAACACAATAGGACCAACATATCTAAAAATTGGAATTTTTGGAGTTAACATGAATTTATGCTAAATTTTAGAAGTGGGATGCTCTGCAGATGTTTTAGTTTCAGTCTTACCTGAGCAGCCTGTGATTATATGCTTATAAGTTGGGTTTTGTAGTTCGACATCAAGATCCGTAAAATTTTAAATAAATACATAAAGGAATAAAATATCCAAAAATCAGAATTTTTGGAATTAAGATGAAGCCAAACTGAATTTTTCAAATAAGGGTGATCTGTTGTGAATACACCTAATTTGTTTTTTCTAATCACCCTTGAATTTCGGCTTGGAACTTTAGTTTTCGAAATCGAAATCAAGGTCCGTAACAACCAACATAAAATAGACAAATGAAAGTCCACTATATTAAAAGTTCAGCCACTGAATCTATTCCAATTAATTGTAGTGAATTTTCAAATTAATCTTTGAGCAGAGGATTTTAACGATTAGGAAAAATCTAAAATTTCGCTACCATACTTCCATAACTCAGAATTTAGGTCAGTAAAACTCTTAGCTAACCTGAGCTCCCTGAATTTTTAGTGAATTTGGTGTCTAATGCTCTTCTTAGCCTATTTAATGTTTAAGAATTACTTTTGCCATACCTTGTCTAACAAATTCGATTTATTATATGTTACCAAAAATAGTTCACATCGTTAGCAATTTCATAGCATGTTTCTAGACAATCATCAATCTCTATGAGTGGATGCTTTATTTTATATTTTCTTGACTTATAATTTAAAATATTTCAAGTTTTGAAGTTTTATTTATTTTGAGGTTTTAAATTGATAAAGAATATGCATAATGATTAAATATTTTTATTTCAATGCTTGTTCAAAGTTTTCATGATTTTTGAATTATCTATATATTTCCGCTAAGATGCTTGATTGATGTTATGTTTTCACCCTGACGTTTGTGGCATGTTTTATATTTTTATGACTCATCATATGTCTCTGTCAGGATGCTTGTTCAAGCTCTCGTCCATCAAACATGGATTGACCCGCTACCTTGTCGACAAAGGATCATTCATTCCTCGCTCAGTCTATGCGCGTGACTTGGGCGTTGAACGCTGTTGGATAATTATGACCCATAGCATAACTATTTGTAAAAGACATGGTGTTTTTGTACAAATTAATTATGTGACAAAGGAAATTACTCTTTTATCATTTTGTAATTGGATTACTTGGATATATAAATTATAAAAGTCCATATGATTAGTACCGGATTAATATGATATGAGACAATATTAATCCACGAAAGGTTTAATCATTAAATATTCATAGTCGTAGTATTATCGAGACTGGACATCGATAATGCGGAATAGACTAGTATTATATTTGTGCGCATTATGGAAGCTTAACGGCATAGTTCTCATATATTTAAGTATTGGATACTTATGCAAGTGTGATAGGAGGTTCTGTTAGTCGTTGGACCGGGAACATCTTCGCTCTCGATAGACCCTTCGGAGTCTCATTGGTATTATGACTATGTGTCTATGGAAATCTGAATTAGGGTGTGTGTGTGGTCCTAACTTGAGACTTGCATCGCTAATACTTGCGATAATCAGTATGCTTTGGTTTTGGTCGTCCTAAGCTTTAATAGGTTTTATGTACGCCTCTTCTAGGTATACTGAGAATCGTAGTGTGTTGCGTGTGATGTTAGATAGAAGTATTACTTCAGTCATATGGAGATGATGATCACGTAGGATACAGAACTGGTACTTTTAAATGATGTAGCTATCGGGATAGTATGACTAGGTCATGATTATCCGATTACAGAGACTAGTTGCTAGTGATCCGATATATACTCCGTACGGGGCAAACACAATTCCAGCCCTAGGCCTAGCATGTGACATCTGATACTGGATCGTATTACACAATATATTGTATACTACGCCAGATACAGATTATATATTCCTCGTTGAATATTTCTGGATAGTTTGGTAGGCACGGTACTTTGCTAGTAGCCAACCATGTCTTGTAAATCGGTGAGAACGTGGTACGGGGTACGCACGTGTTTGGATAGTCCGATGACCGTACTTACTGCCAACATATCCAGTGATCTCTTGGGTCGCTTCCCAAAGATTCACCAATGACATTTGACTCGAACAGAATTAATCTGGTATTAATTATCAGAGAGAAATTTAATCTGGGATTAATTACGACAATAATTTATCTGGGACTAAATTCATTTAGAAGATAAGGCGATTAATTTGGAATTAATCGGCAAAGTAAATTTAATAGTTAAATTGGATTTTACAATTTAATTTATATAATTGGGCTAAAATAATATACTGGATATATTAATTGAAATTGGATTTCAATGCGAAATTAAAAATGGATTTTATTCGTGCGAACGAATTAATTTGGAATTAATTCGTAAGCGAATTTCGTAATAATTTTGCTAGGCATTATTATTTAATTAAATTGGATTTAATTATCAAGCGACGGAAATTTCGTTTAATCGAATTAAACGAACACAGGCCCAAAGTGTGTTGTGTAAGCCAACTTGAATTTGGAATTCATAATTGGGTGGGACCCACAACTTACGTAACATGTCATTATTTGTGATGGAAGTAGTTGGCTACTTTAAATTGAATCTTTTAACACACAACACATCACGTTTTGGAAACAACAATCACTATTCACCGTCTTCTCTCTTTCTTTCTCCTTTGGCCGAACATACTCCCTATTGTTCATGAATTTTTTTTGCAAAAATTCATCAAGCTAGCACTTAAAGGAGTCAAATGAGGTGTTAGGGAAACTCACACAAGTGTTGAAAATACTCAACAAATCTTAGAGCTTCTACATCCAAAAAGATTTTTTGAAAATTCTCATCCGATCAATGTAAGTTATTCCGCAAACTTTATTGATAAATTCACACACAAATCATTTTTTAGAGACCTTGGGCATGTGTATGACACTGACCTTTGGCATGTGTATGACACTAACAGTGGTATTAGAGTCAATCTAAACTTGATTTGAAATCTAGGGTTTATTTACTTTAATTTGGGGATTTTGCTTAGAGCATGTATTTTTCGAAATTGATTGTTTGGTTGTGTTTAGATGATGATGAATTGGATTTGTGCATCATTGGATTTGTGAAAAAACTGATTAGATTAATTTTCCCTAAAATTCCATCATGGTCGAAACTTGTACCCCAGATTTAGCTCATGGTAATTTTTGATTTTGATAATTGGATGTGTTAAAAGCATGAAATGAATATTGATTGTTATTTAAATGGATTGAAATCAAAATTGGATGTTATTTCATGTAATTGGCATGAGTTTGAAGCATGTTGAATGAGTTGATTTTGCTTCATTTTTGTGTTAAACATGAATTGAAATATTTAAACATGATTAATTGGATTAATTAGTATTTTGGAAACATTAGATTAATTGATTAATTGTGTTAATTACACTTTAATTGAATTAATATGATTTTGGAATATTATGTTAATTTGATATTGTTGTATTTGGGCTAATGGGCTTGGTTGGGCTAAGTATGGTTTTGGACAATTGGGTTGGATCCAATCGGGCCTAAAACCATTTCCGTAAAGTCCAAAATATGACATTGGGCCTTTAATAATTTAATTGGGCCTAATGGGCCTAAATTTATTTTTGGCATAAGGTGATTCCTAATTAAGCCTGGGCATCTTGGGTTGGATCCATAATTGCCAAAGCCTATGCCTAAAGAATTAATTAAAAGCCATTGGACTTTAATTGAATTGACATTGAATGCTAATTGGGCCTTTGAGACCCAACTGGATTGAATTCGGAATTCAAGTCCAAAAAGCACTAAAATAAGTGTAATTGTTTAATTTGTAATTAAACATGAATTAGTATTGGATACAATTTAAAATTGGATTTAAAATTGCAGTTCGATATAATTCAAGAATACTTACTTTGAGTATTTATTCTTAAACGAGTTGGACTCGCGCAAATCAAATCCTTGTATGAACATTGGATGGTCACTATACAAAGATCAATTAATTGGATTAGATTGATTGACAACGTGCTTTGTGTGAATACTTGGATGTATTTATATGAATAATGTATATCAGATGAATATTAGTTTGGTGGGGGAAATTTTGGAAATTGTTGTAAATTTGGAATTTATTAAATTGGACCTGCGTGTCCAGCCTTTTGTTGGACAATTATGACCCATAGCGTCACTATTTGTACAGATCACGGTGTTGTTGTACAAATTAACTATGTGACAAAGGAGATTGCACTCTTATCATTTGTGATTAGATCACCTAGATATATAAATGATGAGAGGTCCCTATGATTTGTTCCTGGACAGAGAATGATATGAGACAGTATCAGTCCACGAATGATAAATCATTAAATATCCCTAGTCAGAGTATTATCGAGATTGGACATCGATAAATACGTAAAAGACTAGTATTACACTTGTGCGCGTTTGTGAGGGCACAACGGCATAGTTCTCATATATTTGGGTATATGATACTCATGCAAGTGTAATAGAAGGTCGTGTTTTACCGATGGTATGGGAAACAGCTTCGCTCTGGATAGACCCCCGCGGAATCTCATTGGTAGTATGACTATGTGTCTATGGGAGTCTGCAATCAGGGTAGGTGTATTTAGTCTTAACCTGAGACTTGCACCGCTAATACATACGACAATCGATATACTTTGGTTGAGGTCGTCCAGGGCTTTAACAGGTTCTGTGTATGCCGATACTGGGTATATTGAGAATCGTAGTGTGCTGGGTGTGATGTCAAGACGGAAGTATCACTCCAGTCATAGTGGAGATGATGGTCACGTAGGATACGTAACTCGTTCTCTTAAATGCTCGAGCTATCGGGATATTATGACTAGGTCATGTATATCCGATTATAGAGACTAGTTATCAGACATCTGATATGTGCTTCGTACGAGGCATACACAATTCCAGCCCCAGGCCTTGCACGTGAACATCTGATACTGGACAGAAATACGCAATACTTCGGTATACTACACTTGATATAGATCACATATTCCTATAAGGATATTTCCGGAGAATTGGGTAGGCATGGCGCTTTGCTAGAAGCCAACCTTGTCTTGTAAATCGGTATAAAGGTAGTACTTGGTACGTACGTATTCGGATAGTCCGATAACCGTATTTACTGCCAACATATCCGGGGATCTCATGGGTCGCTTCCCGAAGATTCACCGATGATGTATGACTCGCACTTTATTAATCTGGGATTAATTAAATGAGAGAGAAAATTAATCTGGGATTAATTGCGGAGATATTTTATCTCGGATAAAATATCGTTTAAAGAGAGAGAACGATTAATTTGGAATTAATCGATAAAATAATATATTCGATATATTATACGAAATTGGATTTCGACGCGGAATTAAAATTAGATTTTAATTCGGGCGAACGAATTAATTTAGAATTAATTTGTTAACGACGTGAATAGTGATTTCGCTAGGCGTAATCATTTAATTACGACGCGACGAAAAATTCGTTAATTTGGAATTAATGAACCCGAGCCCGAGAGTGATTGCGAGCGCATTCGTATTTCGAATTCGAGCGCGGCACGCGAGTCACATCAATTGTCAAATCACTTGTCACTTTGAGTGATGTGATGTGACATGACATGTTGTCACTTTGATAAAGTGACTTGATGTGAAAAGTAAAAAAATGATGGGAATAAAGTTGATATGACTTGTACCTTTTGCTTTTGCTTTTGACCTTTTGACTTTGCTTTTTGAAAGTAAAGTGGTATATGTTTTATTTTTATTTATTTACTTGGTAAATAATAATAATATAAATGATATACAAAAAGGCTTTATTCTTCTCTCTCCTTTAGATGTGGTTCACGTTTTTTGACCTTCTCTCCCTCCTTTCAAATTCGGCTTTGAGCCTTCTTCTTCCTCCCTCCATTTTTGGTTCGACCAAGCATAAATAAGAAGAAAAGAGAGTGTTTTGTGGCAAAATAAAGTGCTAGCACACACATAGAGTTATCTTAAGGTGATAGGGAAGTGAGTTTGTGAGCATGGAAAAGCTTGAAGCTTGGAGCTTCAATGGTGATGACCATGGCCGAATCTTGGAGGTGCTTCAAGCATCAAAACCAACCAACCTACTGCTCAATTAAGCCTTGGACGAATGCTCCTTCATGGTGGAAGATGCTTGTGTTCTTTGATGCATCCAAACCAATCATTGTGAGTATATGTTTCCGCCATTATTCCTTGATGTATTCATGCGTTTTCTTGCTTGAATTTAATGATCTTGGGACCTATATTAGAAACCAACAATGGTATCTTGAGCTATTATCAAGTATGAAACTTTTAGGGTTTGAAATTGGGGATAATCAATTGAAGCATGATTTGGTTAAATTGGATGATTAAGTATGCTTGTATGTTGATGAATTGAAGTTGTGCATGATCAATTTCATGAAATTGGATTGGATTCAATTTTCCCCAAATTTTGGGCATGACAAATTGGGTAAAATCAATTGAAGCATGATTTGATTAAATTGATTGATTAAGTATGCTTAATTGTTGTTGAATTAATGATTGATTGGATCAATTTGAAGAAATTATGTTTGGAACAAATTTCCCCAATTTTTTGTGTTGGCATAAAGTGACAAATTTGGGTAAACTTGATTTTGAGCATATTTTGTGAAATTGGATGAATGAGAATGCTTAAAGTATGTTTAATTTAAGATTGATTGGATCAATTTGTTGAAATTGTGTTTGGAACAAATTTCCCCAAATTGCTTATGTTGGCTGAAATTAAAGAACCCTAAATTTCTTGGTGATTTTGTTTGTTTGATCATTGGATGACTTAAAACAATTGGGTAATGTTGTTTTGAAGTTCAATTTGATTGAATTTTGATTTGGAACATTTTTCCCAAATTAAAGTGGCTTGGCCGAATTCAATTGAATTTGAAATTTATTGTGTTTTTTTATTTTAATTCATTGGATGAATTGAATTGATTTGGGAAATGATGATTGTGGATTCAATTGGATTGAAACCGAATCGGATTGGAAAAACCCCTAATTGCCGAGAACAAAAGCATGTAAAATGGGTTTGATTTTAATAAATTGTGTTGGACACTATTTGTCATTAAAGTGCATGATTAAGTATGTTAATTGATGTTTTAGAAATATTAATTGGGTGGTTAATTGTGTATTACACTTAGGTTAATTAATTATGGAATTTAGAATTTTGTAAGTTAATTAATTTGGCTTGTTTTTGGAAATTGGGCCTTATAGGTTTTAATTGGGCTTTTGGGCTTGGTTGTACCAAGTTAGGTTTAGGCCAATTTGGTTGGATCCAATTGGGCCTAAAACCGCATCCATAAAGTCCAATTATGACTTAATGGACCTTAATTATTTAATTGGGCCTAATGAGCCAAAATTAATTTAAAGGCTTATGGGGTAACTCCCGGATTGGATTTTGGTTATTCGGTTTGACCCGAGTTGACCAAAAGTCCACACCTTATAGAAATTAATTAAAAGCCCATTGGACTTTAATTAAATAAACATTAGATGATAATTGGGCTTTGAGACCCATTGCGATTAAATTTGGAATTTAAGTCGTAAAGGTTCGTTAATAAAGTGTAATATTTAATTTGGAATTAAATAGTGAATTAGAATTAAATGCGTATTAAATTGGATTTAATTATGTAGTTTAATTTAATTCAAGAATTCGTACTTTGAGTACTTATTCGCAAAACGAGTTTGACTCGAGCAAAAATCAAATCGTTGTTTGAACATTGGATGATCACTAATTATCAGATTAATTAATTGGATTAGATTGATTGATAACATGCTTGTATGAATATATGGTTGCGATGCATGAATAATGTATATCGGATGGATATTAGTCGGGTGGGGCAATTTTGGAAATTGTTGTAATAAATTTGATTTATTAAATTGGACCTGCGTGTCCAGCCTTATCACCTCTATACTCTTTGTATTCTCTTCTCACCTATTCCCCTCAATGTAAATGAGGTTTCTTTAGAAGTGTAGTGTAACGGGTAGAAGTAAATACATGTGCTAGCTTTGGAGAGAGAAAATGAGAGATTTGATCTAGGATCAATGTAAAGTATCCATCTGCATATCATTATTATTTATTTCATATACGCTTTATTATGTATTTAGAATGCATGTTTAAGGGTGTATGATGATGAGACCTTAACAAAGATAATAAATTGGTAGCCAATTTGCACGCGAAAACCCTCACTTAATATCAAGTGTCTTTCCTTCCATTGAGTGATTCTTACTCAAGATCCGAGATTGGCATTGGGTTGTTGGCCAAAGTCAAGCCATTTTTCCGTCGAAGATGTGTTTGAATCACGAACGCTTTGTTCCATATCGGTGTCTTGTCCAAGTTGTGGTTTGTTGGATAAAGTCAAGACCACTTCTTGTCACTCGACATTGATTACGAAGCTTTCCATGGTCAATGGGTCGCGCTTGACTGGGATCGCTAAGTTTGTTGTGCCAAAGCCAAGGCTTAGTTGATTCAGAGGAAAAAGGTTAGGTAATACATTGGATGTATTGGCATATATAAGATATATGTTTCAGACTTGGATGTCTCCCTACCGGATCTAGGAATTGGATGAGATCCAATTGATCTTAGAGATCTACCTAGTTAATTATCATACAATTTGTTGGCCAAAGTCAAGATTGTGTGATATTTAACGGGATCCTAGTCCACTAGGAAACACGGTTTCCCGAGTACTCGACAGAGGGTTAGAGGCTCACCGAAAAATAGTGGGAGGCAAGAATTGAAT
This sequence comes from Zanthoxylum bungeanum, assembly GCA_019454045.1. Lineage (NCBI taxonomy): Eukaryota > Viridiplantae > Streptophyta > Magnoliopsida > Sapindales > Rutaceae > Zanthoxylum > Zanthoxylum bungeanum. The sequence continues at coordinate 14,315 of SKCR01009734.1, forward strand.
TTGCAATATTCGCTCAATTACTCGCCATATGCGCTCATTCAAATTATTTCGTCGTTAGATTAAATGTTAGTTGGACTAATATATAAATTGTTGTTTTAATAAACAGTTGGACTGTATTATAGTTGATTATATATAATTGGATTATATTAATCAATATATTTGAATTAATTAATTTCAGTTTACAGTTGATTTTATAATTGGATTATAGTAATCAATGTAATTGAGGTTAATTAATTTGGATTATATTTGATTATATAGTTGGACTATTATAATCATTATAATAAATAGTACCACAAATCGTTGATTAAATAGTTGGACTATTAGAATCAAGATAAAATTGAAAGATGGACATTTAAAATATAATCTTGGATGATAATATTTAAAATGGTTTAATTTTAAAATTGGGAATTATTTCAGGATGGTCCTGGAAAAATAAGAAGTTACTTTATTTGATAAAATAACATATTATGCCTAAGCCTGAAGTTAAGCAAATAATAGAGCATAATCTTTGGAAGATCATGTAATGATAACTTAAGTGCTTAATCCATTAAGCTTGTCAAGTAGACTCCTTAATTTCTGAATCAGAACCAAGGATTAGATCCTTAAAGTATGATAATGAAATTGAAGGATTTTCATAAATCTATACTTAGATTTTAGAAGGCTCTGACTTCAAATATGTTTGTCATAATTATGTTCACAACTAGTATTAAAATTAGATTTTAGATACTTAGTGTGGTACATAAATATGTAATGATGTTCAGAATCTGCTATGAGCAAGATACTGACTTCTATTGAGGTTTATCTGCGAATTAGAAACGGGACGAAAGTCGCTGTTTTAACCGTAGATACCTAAATTTAGGAACTACCTTCGGGTTAGTACTTAAATTAAGGAACTATTATAATGTAACTAGTTTAACTAGATACATTATCTCTATATCAGTGTTTAACCCGCTGCGGGTGAACCTTTATATTCTAGAACACTAAAGTGTTTTATTGTATAAAGATGATATTGAGATAAACACATTAGATGTGAATAACATAATTTATATTTTGAATATAAATAATATCTCAATTATATAACATGACAAATAAATAGCTCAATTGATTTGATCAGTTAGAAACTTAATTCTGGCATAGTTGTCAGGGACACTACTAAACAAGAATCGTATATCCGCACTTTTGAAGATCGGGTACCAGGACTGATTTGATTTCATTCAAATAAAGTCTACGAATCTAGTTTATTTGGGCAAAGTGCCTAAAATACTATTTACTTGGTAAAAATATAAATGCCACCGATCTGTTAGCCCTACTTCATAGTGAAGCAAGTGGGCCCATGTCTAGTTAGGCTAGATATGGATATGAATATTTCGTGACTTGTACGGATGTGGCATCGCGTATGGTTATGTGTTTCTTTTGAAACACAAATCAGAAACTTTCACAGTTTCGACACGAAATAGACAAACAGATCGGCTAAAGTATTAAACCGTCACGGTAAGACCGTAATGAAAAATACTTAAGCAATAAGTTTCTCGTATACTTGAAAGAGTATATCATTCTTTCAAATGAGGACTCCTCACGGAACACGTCAGTTTGACGGTGTGTCCGAATGGATTAACCAATTTTGTTAGACATAATAAGGTTAATCACGAGTCGTTCTGAGCTACCATTTCCTTCAACGGATAAGTTTTAAACAGTGCAAGAACTTATTTTGAATAAGGTTCCATAATAATCTGTTTGACAGATATCATATTAGATATGAACGGGAAAGAAACCGGGTTTCTCACACCTGTTAGATTTGGGTATGCTAGGCATAAGTTTGGATGATACCAAACTAAAACCCAAATAGGATAAGTGCCAATTATAGGTCATCCTAGGGATACCATAAGTATTGTACTTATACACCTCACAAGAAAACAATTAGATTGTTGCTCACCATGCGGTTTTCCTAAGAGGAATACCGAAATGCAGTGGTAAATGGGAGGATAGTATAACTCGATGAAAATCGGAGTAATACTGTTTAAGGCACCGAATCTTAATGGAACATAAATAGTTCATCAAGGATGAGACTATTACCATTAATCTTCGAATACACAAGAACCGCGTAGGTCGGATAAAGAGTCAGAAAACAACCTGGGGTATGGGTTTCAGATCGCACCTCATAAAGATGTCTATCTTATTGAGGAATACCAACTGACTACGTATGAGGAAGTGATACAAGGTATCAACTCCCATATTATGGCAAAGTGCCATATAATCCGAATGGATTCCATGTATATCAACCAGTTTGGATACTAGTTGATGTACCACAAGGCATTGTGCCTAATGGTACTTAAAGGTCTTCAAGGAAGACGTACATGGATGACAACGTACCAACGTATAAAGCTAGGCCTTTAACGGAAAGGTATCGTTATCAACATTGTGTTGATTATGATTCAACCTTTTACCTGTTGCCACGGTAAATCCATTTGGATAATGCTTGTTATTCAATCCATGATTGGATTGAAGCAAGCATTGGGTTCTTGCAATTATCGTTTTGATGTAATCATAATGATTTATGATTTAATTCAAAAAACGAAAATAATTCTTGTGTATATAAGGAGGTTAGTGGGAGCGCACTGACAGTGGCTGTCCTATAAAATAATGATAATATGTCATTTCTTGGAAATGATATTCCCATAAAATAAATATCGGCGAAAGCTTGGCTTTCAAAATTACTCTCCTAGAAATCGTACATTGAAAAATGTATGAGACCTGGTGTATCATACGCTTTGAGCATATGGATTCACAAACAGGCTAATCCGAGTGATAGTCACTGGATTAATGTTAAGAACATCCGTTAGTATCTTAGAGAACTAAGGATGTTGTCTTAGTCTATAGAGAAGAAGAACTTGAAGTGACTGGGGTCACTGTAGCAAGTTTCCTATAACCGATAAAGACGACTAAAATTCGCAAACGGTACTATATAGTTTGAATAACGGTACAGTGAGCTGGAAATCTCCCAAGAGATATTGTTACCAAATAAACAACAAATGCGGGTTGTTGTTGCAGTTGAAGCAGCAATAGAAGTTATTTGGGTCGATACAAATCTAATTAGATTGGATATAGTTCTGTTAGCAACTGAGCTAGGCGCAACACAAGCTAAAGAATTAATGGTCTCATCAACGATCCATATATATACTTAGATATTCATCTGATTCGTTCGGATCATACATCGTGGCGATGTGATGATCGAATAAATCGCATCAAGATGATAATCATGCAAATCCACTGACGAAAGCTTTTCTCAGCAGTTTGAGCCAACCGTACATAGTTCGGGTGTAAGACACTCGAGTGACTGGCTATAGGCCAAGTGGGAGATTGTTGGACAATTATGACCCATAGTGTCACTATTTGTACAGATCACGGTGTTGTTGTACAAATTAACTATGTGACAAATGAGATTGCACTCTTATCATTTGTGATTAGATCACCTAGATATATAAATGATGAGAGGTCCCTATGATTTGTTCCTGGACAGAGAATGATATGAGAAAGTATCAGTCCACGAAGGATAAATCATTAAATATCCCTAATCAGAGTATTATCGAGATTGGACATCGATAAATACGTAAAAGACTAGTATTACACTTGTGCGCGTTTGTGAGGGCATAACGACAGAGTTCTCATATATTTAGGTATAGGATACTCATGCAAGTGTAATAGGAGGTCTTGTTTTACCGATGGTACGGGAAACAGCTTCGCTCTGGATAGACCCCCACAGAATCCCATTGGTAGTATGACTATGTGTCTATGGGAGTCTGCAATCAGGGTAGGTGTATTTAGTCTTAACCTGAGACTTGCACCGCTAATACATACGACAATCGATATACTTTGGTTGAGGTCGTCCAGGCTTTAACAGGTTCTGTGTATGCCGATACTGGGTATATTGAGAATCATAGTGTGTTGGGTGTGATGTCAAGACGGAAGTATCACTCCAGTCATAGTGGAGATGATGGTCATGTAGGATACGGAACTCGTTCTCTTAAATGCTCGAGCTATCGGGATATTATGACTAGGTCATGTATATCCGATTATAGAGACTAGTTACCAGACATCCGATATGTGCTTCGTACGGGGCAGACACAATTCCAGCCCCAGGCCTTGCACGTAAACATCCGATACTGGACAGAAATACGCAATACTTCGGTATACTACGCTTGATATAGATCACATATTCCTATAAGGATATTTCCGGAGAATTGGGTAGGCATGGCGCTTTGCTAGAAGCTAACCTTGTCTTGTAAATCGGTATAAATGTAGTACTTGGTACGTACGTATTCGGATAGTCCGATAACCGTATTTACTGCCAACATATCCGGGGATCTCATGGGTCGCTTCCCGAAGATTCACCGATGATGTATGACTCGCACTTTATTAATCTGGGATTAATTAGAAGAGAGAGAAAATTAATCTGGGATTAATTGCGGAGATATTTTATTTGGGAGAAAATATCGTTTAAAGAGAGAGAACGATTAATTTGGAATTAATCGATAAAATAATATATTCGATATATTATACGAAATTGGATTTCGACGCGGAATTAAAATTAGATTTTAATTCGGGCGAACAAATTAATTTAGAATTAATTTGTTAGCGACGTGAATAGTGATTTCGCTAGGCGTAATCATTTAATTACGACGCGACGGAAAATTCATTAATTTGGAATTAGCGAACCCGAGCCCGAGAGTGATTGCGACCGCATTCGTATTTCGAATTCGAGCGCGACACGCGAGTCCCATCAATTGTCAAATCACTTGTCACTTTGAGTGATGTGATGTGACATGACATGTTGTCACTTTGATAAAGTGACTTGATGTGAAAAGTAAAAAGTGATGGGAATAAAGTTGATATGACTTGTACCTTTTGCTTTTGCTTTTGACCTTTTGACTTTGCTTTTTGAAAGTAAAGTGGTATATGTTTTATTTTTATTTATTTACTTGGTAAATAATAATAATATAAATGATATACAAAAAGGCTTTATTCTTCTCTCTCCTCTAGATGTGGTTCACGTTTTTTGACCTTCTCTCACTCCTCTCAAATTCGGCTTTGAGCCTTCTTCTTCTTCCCTCCATTTTTGGTTCGACCAAGCATAAAGAAGAAGAAAAGAGAGTGTTTTGTGGCAAAATAAAGTGCTAGCACACACATAGAGTTATCCTAAGGTGATAGGGAAGTGAGTTTGTGAGCATGAAAAAGCTTGAAGCTTGGAGCTTCAATGGTGATGACCATGGCCGAATCTTGGAGGTGCTTCAAGCATCAAAACCGACCAACCTACTGCTCAATTAAGCCTTGGACGAATGCTCCTTCATGGTGGAAGAGGCTTATGTTCTTTGATGCATCCAAACCAATCATTGTGAGTATATGTTTCCGCCATTATTCCTTGATGTATTCATGCGTTTTCTTGCTTGAATTTAATGATCTTGGGACATATATTAGAAACCAACACCTTTCACCTTCTATTCTCTTTGTATTTCTCTTCTCACCAATTCTCCTCAATGTAAATGAGGTTTCTTTTAGTGTAATGTAATTGGGTAGAAGAATATAAAGTGCTAGCATGAGAAAGGAAAGAGAGAGTGATTTGTTCTAGGAACAAATTGTATTATATATCCATCCGCATATCATTATTATTTTATCACGCCTTATTATACTTTTAGAATGCATGTTTAAGGGTGTATGATGAGACCTAATCAAAGATAATAATTTGGTTGCCAATTTACGCTCAAAACCCTCACTTTAATATTAAGCGTCTTCCTTCCATTGAGTGGTTCTCTCTCAAGATCCAAGATTGACTTTGATTTGTTGGCCAAAGTCAAGATCACTTCCATCACATATGTGTTTTAACCACGAAAGCTTTGTTATATATCGCATGTCTTGGGCAGTTGTGACTTGTTGGCCAAAGTTAAGGTCACTTATGTACATCGACATGAATTACGATGTTTTCCCACTGTCAATGGGTAATGCTTAACTGGAATCATTAATCTTGTTGAGCCAAAGCTAAGGCTTAGTTGATTCAGAGAAAAATGTTAGGAAATATATTGGATATATATTTTGGACTTGGAGGTCCACCTACCGGATCTAGGAATTGGATGGGATCCAATTGATCTTAGAGATCTACCTAGTTAAGTTTCATATAGCTTGTTGGCCAAAGTCAAGGTTGTATGTTATTTAACGGGATCCTAGCTCACTAGGAAAATGGGTTTCTCGAGTACTCCACAGAGGGTTAGAGGCTCGCCCAAAAAATAGTGGGTGGCCAGTATTAAATTTGCAATTTCGTTTAATACTTGCTAATACACGCTCTTTTAATTATTTATCGTGTTATAAATATATTAGTTGGACTAATATTGTTTTATTGCTTTCTTTGAACAATTAGACTGTACAAGACACTACTCCACTTGTAGTTGGTTATATAGTTGGACTATAGTAACCATTACATTTTGAGTGTACCCGAAATCGTTGATTGGATAGTTGGACTATTGCAATCAAGATGGCTGGAAAGATTAGCGTTAGGGACATCATCATGGGCGATAATGTCTTTAACGGCTCCAATTTTCCAGATTGGGAGATGAATCTCAGGATTGTCCTGGGAGCCGAGAAGCTACTCTATGTCATAGAGAAACCTCTCGGGCCTGAGTCCGGAGTTGAGCAACTAGTAGATCATGAGCTTTGGAAGACTCATCGTGATGATAACTTTAGTGCTCAATCTGTCATGCTTGCCGCAATGACTCCTCAGTTTGTCGTCAGAAAAAAGCATTAGATCCTTATAGTATGATGTTAAAATTGAAGGATCTTCATAGATTTAACCTTAGATCTCAGAAGTACGAATTACAAAAGAAGCTCTTTCGCTCGCGTATGTCAAATGGTACATCTGTCGAGTACTTTGTGTCACAGATATTTGCTGACATCGAATAGCTAGGTCAACTGGGCATAACCTTCGAGGCCGAGACTTCTGTAGATTTGATCTTACAGTCTCTGCCCGACTGTTTGGGTGGGTTAGTCATGAACTATAACATGATGAACCAACATAAAACTCTTGGAGAGTTAATGGCGATGCTGAAAGAAGCATAGCCAAAGCTTCTGAAGGGCAGGAAGCATGAGACACACCTTACTTCGACATCCGAGATGGCCAAGGCTTGGCCGAAGGCTTCTGGGGGTGTGAAGAAAATGAAGAAAAAGGGCAAGGCCAAATCATCAAAGTCTTCTGGGAAGACTAAGGACATATCCCAAGACGTCTGCCTGCATTATGGCAAACGGGGTCACTGGAAGCGTGACTTCCGTGAGTACAAGGCGTAGTTGAAGGAAGTGTAGACGGGCAAGGCTCAGACTTCAGGTATATTTGTTATAAACATGTCCACCACTGGTTTTAAAAATTGGATTTTTGATACTGGATGTGGTACTCACATATATACTGATGTGCAGGATGTTGGGTTTTCTAAAGTCAAACCAAGATCAATTAAGCATATGAAATGTGTGAATACGCAAAGTAAAGTAACGGAAACACTCACTTTGATCGGCTTGGATGTTTGGCGGAGAGTTCAAAACTTTTTCCTTTGAGAAGTTGCTCCAAGCTTCTCATTTGATGTATGTTGAGCTTCCAAGCATGTCATTGAATTCCAAACTCATGGATTAGTGTCCCTAACACCTTTATATGACTCCTTTAATGTGCTAGCATCCTAGATTTTGATTCAAAATCATCAAGTGTAAACCGTTGGGTTCCCGCCATTTTTGGAGAGAAAGGGAAGGCCAAATTCGGCCATAGAGAAGAAAGATAGATTGTGTAAAATATTGATTTCCAAAATCAAGTATATTCAATTACCAAACTCAAAGTTAGTATATGTCTTTCACATGTCTCTCAAGTTTGTGTAAGCTACAAGTTATCTCCAACAACTTACATCACCAAAAAGTTAGATAAAGTTGACTAGATGATGTGACTTGTGTGGGCCCCAATTAATTCAAAATCAGAGTGGGCCCGCAAACACATTCCGGGCTCGGGTTCGTTAATTCCGAATTAAAGAATTTTTCTTTGCGACTTAATTAAATCAAATTAAATTAAATAATTATGCCTAGCAAAATTACTATTAAAGTCACTCGCGAATTAATTCTAAATTATTTCGTTCGCCCAAATTAAAACTAATTTTAATTCTGTTATGAAATCTAATTTCATTTAATATATCGAATATATTATTTTATCGATTAATTTCAAATTAATCGTTCTCTCTCTCTATTAATAGAATTTTATCCCAGATTAAATTCTCTGTAATTAATCCTAGATTAATTTTCTCCCTCTTCCAATTAATCTCATATTAATTATGTTCGAGTCATACGTCATCAGTGAATCTTTGAAAGCGACCCATGAGATCCCTGGATATGTTGGCAGTAAATCCGGTCATCGGAATATCCGAATACGTGCATACCTAGTACCACGTTTTACCGATTTACAATACATGGTTGACTTCTAGCAAAACACCATGTCTACCCAATTCTCCAGAAATATTCTTGTAAGGAATATGTAATCTATGTTAGGCGTAGTATACATAGTGTAGGCACTGCATTTTTACACATAAGTCCCTATGATGAGTCTCATTCTGGAAAACACTACCTTTTAAGTCACGGAGGTTGCGAAAAACGGACGTCGGAAGGGGAATTCAGAATAAACAAGGTTCACTGTTTTCGTTGGTGCTGCGTTCATTACTTCGTTCGAACGTAAGGCAGATTGCGGACATTCGTGCCACGTTCGATGAGGCGTTCGAACGGTGTCGGTAATCTGGTTTTGCTGCTAGCCTCACATCAAGCCCAATTCGCCCAAACCTTGGCCCACACGCCCAAGCCCACTTAAAACACATATTTAACACATGGTGAAATCAAAACAAATCTAAAAATCACATACCAAATTAAATAAAATACTTACACAAATTAAAGAAATTGCATGTTTA
>SKCR01009735.1:0-23255 GCA_019454045.1 Zanthoxylum bungeanum
CACATTCGCCACTTGCCATTGTTCTTCCTGACCAATACCACATTCGATACCCAATCCGGGTACCTTGTTTCCCTGATGAGACCCGCCTTTAGTAATTTCTCGACCTCGGCTGCTATCACTCTACTCCTCTCTTGATTGAAGTTCCTTCTCTTCTGCCTGACCGGCTTACGAGACGAGTCTATTGCTAGGCGGTGATTGATGAATTTTGGGTCGATCCCCGGCATGTCATTGTATCCCCAAGCAAAGATGTCCGGGTATTCCTTCAGGCATTCTAGAAGATCTTATCTTATAGATTTGCTCAGGCCTCCCCCTATCTTTATAGTTTTTTCTGGCTCGTAAAGTTCGATCTCCTCCGTTTCCTCGGCTGCAGCGAGTCGGGCATTTTTGTTTGGCCAGGGGCCTGGGCTTCCATCTTCCTCTTCCTGGTCCCTTTGTCGTTTTTGGTTGTCCTCGGTGATGCAGAGAGTTTCTCGTGAGAGAGTTGCGAAGCAGCTGCGATCTGTTTTCTGGCTTCCGCACACAATTCTGATCCCCTCCCGAGTGGGGAATTTCAATTTCAGGTGGTAGCAGGACATCGCGGCTTTTGTTTTCATCATGAAGGGCCACCCGACGATGGCCTGGTAACTGCTCATGCAGTCTACTACAGTGAAGTCCGTCATGATTGTCCGGGTCCGAGGGTGCGTCCCGACAGTTATCGCCAACTGTGTTGACGGGTGATTTTGCTCTCAGGGTAATATGGGAATATCACCTCTTTGTCATTGTCGTACTGTCTTAAATGTTATAGTGCCTGAAAACACCATCAACATCTGTCCCCTAGTTCTCGGTTCCAACAAGTGTGCTAGTTGGTGCCGGGAACTACATAACAGTTCTGCTCCGTTTGGAGGTCGGTCTGGGGTCGAGAAATGCTTTGTTGCCTCTTTTCCAGTGCTTTGTCTTGAGACACGCAACATTCACGTCTGCTTAAATGCCCATCAAATAAACTTTAGGGTTCCTTCTAGTTTAGACACTTGTCAAACATCCGCCGGGTTCCCGCCAAAAAAGGGAACGAATCGACCGTGGAGAGGAGTTTTCATGGCGAGGTGATCTCAGACGTCTGTTTAAACTTGGGAGTCCTCTTTTGTAGTTGACACATGGTATTCATCCGGTTTCTTCCTTCAGATCCGATTGTTATGGGCGTCCCGGTCATGGCTATAAGAAAGCGAGGCTTTCATTGTTCCATCTTTTTCGGCAATTCCTCCTTCTTTATGAAAGCTTCTTTGTGATTCGCTTCGACTCAGTGTTCTCGGACTTCAACCGCGGACCTTCTTCTTTTTCTTTATTGAGAACATAAGGAACGGGCATAACCGTACTGTACAACCTCCTGCTTTTTCCGAGAAGAACAAGTAAGTCCTCTGAATCGACCTCTTCATTTTTGGTGTTTATGAATCTGTGTTTGCTAGGGAGAGATTTATGGTTTGCTGGGTTCTGCTTTAGGGCACTTTAGAGACCACCTGTTTAGTTAACATGGAAAATGTGAGTAGTTTCTTATAGCCATAGACTGACTTCCCCTTCCTTCTTTGTCTTTTCGGTGTCAGGAATGTCTGACAGTGATTCTTCCCCAGAAAATCTCGCCAAACCCTTAACTCCCCAGGTTGAAGATCTCTCCTCGAGCTCGGGGGCACCCAGTGTAGAAGACCTTGACACTACCCCTACCCCTTCCGAGATTGAACAGGATAGTTATCATCAGAGGGTCCCTCGGAGGGATCAGGAGCCAGGTGACCTGGACAGCTCGGCTCTGGACATGAATCGGCCTTTAAAAATAACCGAGGATGATCTGGCGCTGCTGCGGCAAAAATATGATATACCGATAGACATTGCCCTGGAAGTTCATGGGCTGATGGATCGTGCTAGTCAGCCGGACGAAGGTTCGGTGGCACTCCTTCCTATCTTCTTTGAGTGCGGGCTGCGGTTGCCGATCCAGCATTATTTCGCTTGGATGCTGGCCGAGATGGAGATCGCCCCCTGTCAGCTGAGTCTGAACAGTTGGAGAATTCTGGCCGGGCTGTACACAGCTTGGCATCGGGCAGGACTCGGCGAGCCTTATTTTGAAGAGGTGAAGAGGGTATATCGTCTGAAGGCCAACCCAAAGGCTCATCATGGTTGGTACTACCTTTCTGCTTACAGCAGTCCATTGAACGTCGTCCAGAAGCTCCCTGACTCTAATAAGAATTTCAAAGATCTCTGGTTCTGGGCTACTGGGGATTGGGGGCGGACCTTGAGGTCGGATGAAGGGGAGACCTTAGTACCGGATATCTTCAGGGCGGGAGGTTAGGAGACCGACCTTTAGCTTTCCTTAGTGCTTTTTTTTTTTGTTTGGGTTCTTACCCCTTCTTTTCTGTTCTCCCTAGCTTGTTGGAGGGATGCTCCCAAGGTTTCCCATCGGGTCCGGAAATGGGTAGTCTGGGCTCGTCGGTATGCTTTCAACTGGAGGGAGTTGGTTAATGAGGCGGCTTTTGTTGAGTCTGGCCTTACTCGGGCTGTTCCTACGGAAGTCTTGGGTCAGATAGGTAGACGTTTGCCGACTCTTAGTGGTCTTCCCTGTTTGTTTATTTTGTGTTTGATGTTTTTGTTAGTTTCTCGGATCCTGATTTCTCTTTCTTCCTTTTTTGTAGGCATGTCGAAGAGGCCAAAGTTTCTTGAGAAGTTGGCCGGCACTATGACGAAGGCCGGTCAAGCTGAAGTCGGAACTTCCCGGGAACAGTTTGATCCTGCTGGGAAGGTGTCTCAAGGACAAGTTCAACCGGGTGCTCGGGGACTATCTTCCCCTTCTGGCGTGCAGTCATCAGGATTTGCTCGTCTTGCCAGTCTGCCTAAGCCTCTCAGGAAGAGGAGGCGTCAGTTTGGGTCTGAGGAGACCGAGTTGGTCCAAGAGGAGGAAGGGGAGGCTGTACCGGTCAAGAAGAAGGACGTTCGCAGGGGGAAGAAGTCAACTGAGGGCTCCTCCAAGAAACAAAAAGGCTCCGTGGTCCTCGGGGTGGATGACTTGGGAGAAAGTATCCGGGAGGCTACCTCGTATTTAGTGCCGGCTTTCAATGAATTGGCCGAGGTGATTCCTCAGGGGAGGTCTCGAGGTATGAGGAAATTTCCCCCGAAGCTATTGTGACTGAGATGAGTTCTCAGATGGCAAAGGTATTTTTACTTTCCTTCTTTCTGTCTTTGGGTCTTGGTCCTCTTTACTTTATGTCTACCGCCATTGAGAACTTCAAAACTAACAAGGCTCTTAAGGCCGCCGCTGCGCTAGAGAGAAAGCTTGTTGATAATGCCAGGGAGGATTTGAAGGCTGCCCAATCTGAGATTGGCATTTTGAAAGGGAAGGTAGCAAGTGCCGAGGCCAAATTGAAGACCAAGGATGAGGAGGTTGCACGGGCCCGAGATAGTCTTGAGAGGAAAGAGGCTGAGCTTGAGGAGAGAGAGACCGATCTTGAGCGGAGAGAGAGCGAGCTTGAGGAGAGAGAGAGAGCGAGCTTGAGACTGAGAAGGAGGCTATCCGCCTTGAGGGAGTTGGTGACTGTGCCGAAATGATACCGATGGTGTTGCCGAGTCTGAATATGGACCCTATCTATGCGGCCATCAGCTATTGCAAGGGGGATATTTCTGAGGAGGAGTTTCGGAAGTGGCTCCCTCCCCCACCTGAGGAGGTGATGGATCCCGCCCCTATTTCGGTTGTTCCGGCTTCCGGGACTCCCATGAAGAACGACCAGAGGTTCCTGCCGCCGGAGAGGACTATCTTGAGATCCCTCCTCCTATCCCCGAAGCAGAGGTCTTCCCTGCTGCCGAGGTCGAAGCCGCAGTTCCTCCTCCCTATGCCGAGCCGCTTCTCCCGCCATCCGAGCCATCTGAGGAAGAAGTTCCTGCCCCCGTGCGGGCCGAATGAGAGAGGGTAACCCTGCCGGGGCCTATGTACACTTTATCTTTTTGTAATAACATTACAATTTGTATTTTGACATACACATATATATTTATGTACACTATCTTTTTTTGTTTCTCTTGCTTGCCTGAATACTCCGAGACCTTTCAGGGCTTAACACGAGGCGGAGGGGCATAATCGGGCCCCGAGCTGATAATGGAGTTTGGAACTGGGGAAATGTTACGTCCCCGGACCAAAGGGCTGACTCGGTGGGACGTACCCTGACCCCGAGCTGTTTGAGACACTTGGTTCTGGGGAAAGTTACCTCCCCAAACCAACGGAGTTTGACTCGGTGGGACGTAACCCGACCCCGAGCTGTGGAAGGAATTTGGACCTGGGGGAATGTTACGTCCCCAGTTCAAAGGGCTGACTCGGTGGGACGTACCCCGACCCCGAGTTATGTGAGACACTTGGTTCTGGGGGGATGTTACCTCCTCAAACCAAAGGAGTTGACTCGGTGGGACGTAACCCGACCCCGAGCTGAAACCAACATCGGTCTCGGCGGTACAAGAGCAGACCCGAGCCGAAAAGAAACAAGTAGCCTCGGCTGAACGAATCCAGCCCCGAGCCGACTAATCAAATGGCCTCGGCGGAACGAAATCTAGCCTTTGGGACTTATCCAGAAGGGAAATGAATCAACCTTCGAAGCCCTACCGAATCTGGCACGGGCGTCCACCTGCTAGACCGGCGGAAAACGAAAACAAGTTTCTGGAAAAATAAAAATCGGGGGTGACTTAGCACCTATCCCAAAAAATAAAAAACGTAAAAAGAAACAACAATATGGATGCCTCAAAACAGCGTCCTGCCCGAGGCCTCCAAAACACAATTCTGAATCTTTCAATTCAGTGTCCTGGCGAACCAGGATTCAGATCAGAAGAGCGTTTGAATGGTAAGGGCACATCCTCTACACGTCGGTTCCCTGGGGAGCCTGTGCATTGCATGAGGGCTCCTCCTTACCACGCTAGGGCAGGCACACGCCACAGGGGTATACGCCTCCCCGTGCTGTGCCTCCCACAGATCCGGATGATGAATGGATCAAATACTGTCCGGGATACTAAGGGTATATTCCTCCTTAGGCCCGGTATCACTGGAGCTAGCAATCGTCACGGGGGTGTCATCATCCCCCGTGCTATGCTTTCCCACGGATCCATTACATCGGGCAGGTGAGTATCAAAAGAGTGTTCGACATATTAAGGGCATGTTCCTCCTTATGTTCGGTAACACTGGAATAAGCAATTATCACGGGGGTATCATTCCTCCATGTGATATGCTTCTCACGGATCCTATGCATCGAGTATGCCCCTGAGGTCCCGAGCCAAGAGAGATTCTTGAATCTGGGGGAATGTTTCCTTCCCCAGACCAGTGAGTATTGACTCGGTGGGACGTAACCCGACCCCGAGTCGGAAACGGCCTTGGCGGAACGAAATCCAGCCCCGAGACAACTAACGAAGAGGCCTCGGCGGAATGAAATCCAGCCCCGAGCCGAATAACCAGATGGCCTCGGTGGAATGAAATCCAGCCCCGAGCTAAAGAGACATTTGGTTTTGGGGGAATGTTCCGTCCCCAGTCCAATGAGTATGACTCGATGGGACGTCACCCGACCCCGAGCTGAATATGGCCTAGGCGGAACGAAATCCAGCCCCGAGCTGATTAATAAATAAGCCTTGGCGGAACGTAATCCAGCCCCGAGCTAATTAACGAAGAGGCCTCGGCGGAATGAAATCCAACCCCGAGCTGATTAACCAGATGGCCTCGGCGGAATGAAATCCAGCCCCGAGCTAAAGAGACATTTGGTTTTGGGGGAATGTTCCGTCCCCAGTCCAATGAGTATGACTCGGTGGGACGTCACCCGACCCCGAGCTGAATATGGCCTCGGCGGAACGAAATCCAGCCCCGAGCTGATTAATGAAGAGGCCTCGGCGGAACGTAATCGAGCCCCGAGCCGATTAATGAAGGGGCCTCGGCGGAACGCAATCCAGCCCCGAGCCGAAAGACGTACTTGGCTCTGAGGGAATGTTCTGTCCTCAGACCAACGTGCATGACTCGGTGGGACGTAACCCGATCCCGAGCCGGATAACTGAATGACCTCGGTGGGGCAAGGTCCAGACCCGAGCTGATCAAGTCTTTATTGCTTGGTCGTTTCTTTTTGTATTTAGGCGCTAAGTTTGTCCCCGATTTTTGAGTAGGTCTTTCTATTTATGTTTTAAGAAAGTGGACGAGAACCTTCTTTTGAAAGGAGAAAGTTTTTATTCTTGTTTTGGGGACAAACTGCCCTCTTTACAATTCTCGGTGGGTCATTTTGAGAAAGGCCTCATGTATTTGGATCCCCGTCCTTTTTGCTGTAAACAGATAGGAGGAAGGGAAAGTTTACTGGAAGTATTTTCTCAACATCTCGGCGTTCCATGGCTTTTTTAATCTCGTGCCGTCCAGTCGCTCTAGGATGTATACTCCCGGTTTCACCACTTTTACCACCTTGTAGGGCCCTTCCCATTTGGCGCCCAGGGAGCCTTCCTCTGGCTTTCGAGTATTTAGGGTGACCATTCTTAGCACTAGGTCGCCTGGGATGAAGGTGCGTGTCTGAATTCTTTTATTGTAAAAACGGGCCATCCTTTGTTGATAGATTGCAGTTTTCATGGCCGACCTCTCTCTCTTTTCTTCGATCAAGTCGAGGTAGTTTCTGATAAGCCCTTCATTCTTGTTACTTTCGTAGTGCTGAACCCTGTGGGAGGCTACTCCGATCTCTGCCGGGATGACAGCTTCATATCCGTATGCTAAGGAGAACGGGGTTTCTCCCGTGGAGTCTTTATAGGTTGTCCGGTGTGCCCATAGTACCTCTGGTAGTTCCTCGACCCATAGGCCTTTGCTGGATCCGAGCCGAGCTTTGAGGTTGGCCTTAATGGTCTTGTTCGTCGCCTCGACTTGGCCGTTTGATTTGGGATGGGCTGGTGTTGCAAATTTTAGGGCAATCTGGAGGTCCTCGCAGAGTTTTCTGAAACCCTTGCTGTCAAATTGCTTCCCGTTGTCTGTGATGATGGCTCGGGGAATCCCGAACCGGCAGACGATATTTTTCCTCAGGAATTCAGTGGCTCTTTTCTCCGTTATGGTGGATAATGGTTCTGCCTCCACCCATTTGGTGAAATAGTCTATGGCCACGATGGCATACTTTGCCTGCCCTTTCCCTTGCGGCATTGGCCCAATGATGTCTAGTCCCCACTGGGCGAACGGCCAGGGACTGAGCAGTGTGGTCAACTGTTCGGCTGGTTGGTGGTGGAGGTTTGCGTTTTTTTGACATCCTTCGCATTTGCGGGCCACTTTTATGCCGTCCTGGTGCATGGTTGGCCAGTAAAAACCTTGTCTTAAGGCTTTGAAAGCGATTGAGCGTCCTCCGGCGTGGCTTCCGCAGATGCCTGTATGTATCTCTCTGAGTAGATAATTTGCCTCGTCTTCTGCAAGACATCTTAAGAGGGGGACTGAGTAACCCGGTCGGTAGAGTACCCCGTCGATTAGGGAGAATCTGGTGCTTTTGTATTTTAACCTTCTGGTCTCCGTTTTGTCCTCTGGTGTTTTTCCCTGTTTCCAAGTATTTTCTGATGGGTTGCATCCATGATGCTTGGCTTTCTTTCTCTAGAACTTCCACTTTAGATTCTCCGACGCTTCTTTCCCGGACGTAAATCAAGGGGATTATCCTGGGGTGCTCGGCTTTTGTTGAAGAGGTGAGCCGTGCCAGGGAGTCTGCCTCACAATTGTTTTCTCGGGGGATTTGTTCGAAGCTCACATCCCCCATCTTCGCCGTTATCTTTCGTACTTCGGTCAGATAGGCCATCATACTAGGCTCTTTCGCTTGAAATGCTCCCTTCAGTTGGTGAACAGCCAGCTGCGAGTCACTCCTTACTACTACATTTTGGATCCCTAGCACTGTACATAGTCTTAAACCGCCCAGTATTGCTTCATATTCGGCTTCATTGTTGGTTGCTATGAAGGCGAATTTTAGAGCGAGTAAGATTTCTTCTCCTCTATCATTTTTTAGGACGATTCTCGCGCCATTGCATTGTGTGCTGGCCGAACCGTCCACAGACATTTCCCATTTGTCCTCGTCAATAGCCAGGGTCTGGGGGCTGGTACATTCGGCGACAAAATCTGCCAAGGCTTGTCCTTTTACCGCTGCTCTCGGGAGGTAGGCGATGTCATGTTCACTTAGCTCTACCGACCACTTTACTAATCTGCCAGAAACCTCTGGCCGCTGTAGAATTTGTTTTAGGGGGTAGCCGGTGTATACCTTGATAGGATGGGCTTGGAAGTAAGGCCGCAATTTTCGAGCTGCGAAAGGGCGACCAGTTCATGTACTGGATACCGGGTTTCAACGTCTAAGAGGGCTTTGCTGATATAGTAGACAGGCTTCTGGATTTTTTCGGTCTCTTGTATCAGTACTGAACTTACTGCTCGGTCCGAAACGGCCAGATATAGGTATAAGGTTTCACCCGGGAGTGGTTTAGCCAGGAGTGGGGGCTGTACCAGATACTGTTTCAATTGTTGGAAGGCTTCTTCGCACTCTGCTGTCCAGTCGACATCCTTTTTTGCCTTTTGGATTACTTTGAAGAAAGGGTGGCACTTGCCAGTTGCTCGTGATATGAACCGGTTGAGTGCGGCCATTCTGCCGGTCAGGCTCTGTACTTCTTTTACTGTCTTGGGAGACTTTAGGGCCAGTATTGCCTGGATCTTCTGTGGGTTTGCTTCAATTCCTCGGGCACTTACCATGTAGCCGAAGAACTTCCCTGCAGCTACCCCGAAGGTACACTTTTCCGGGTTGAGTTTCAGGTTGTGTTTTCTTAGAAGTTCGAAGGTCCCTTTTAGGTCGTCCACGTGGTTGTCTAGTTCTTTTGACATTGTTATCATGTCATCGACATAAACTAGCATTGTAATGCCGATGAGTGGCTTGAAAACCTTGTTTACCAACCTTTGGAAGGTTGCTCCAGCGTTTTTTAGTCCGAAGGGCATCACCTTATAGTAGTAGAGCCCCTGATCCGTGATGAAGGTGGTATTCTCTTCGTCCGCCGGGCACATTTTGACCTGGTTGTATCCAGAGAAAGCATCCATGAAGCTCAGCAATCCTTGATAGGCTGTGGTGTCTACCAGCTGGTCTATGTTTGGCAAAGGAAAACTGTCCTTTGGGCATGCCTTGTTTAAGTCGGTGAAATCGACACAAATTCGCCACTTGCCATTGTTCTTCCTGACCAATACCATCTTCGATACCCAATCCGGGTACCTTGTTTCCCTGATGAGACCCGCCTTTAGTAATTTCTCGACCTCGGCTGCTATCACTCTACTCCTCTCTTGATTGAAGTTCATTCTCTTCTGCCTGACCGGCTTACGAGACGAGTCTATTGCTAGGCGGTGATTGATGAATTTTGGGTCGATCCCCGGCATGTCATTGTATCCCCAGGCAAAGACGTCCGGGTATTCCTTCAGGCATTCTAGAAGATCTTGTCGTATATATTTGCTCAGGCCTCCCCCTATCTTTATACTTTTTCCTGGCCCGTAAAGTTCGATCTCCTCCGTTTCCTCGGCTGCAGCGAGTCGGGCATTTTTGTTTGGCCAGGGGCCTGGGCTTCCGTCTTCCTCTTCCTGGTCCCTTTGTCATTTTCGGTTGTCCTCGGTGATGCAGAGAGTTTCTCGTGAGAGAGTTGCGAAGCAGCTGCGAGCTGTTTTCTGGCTTCCGCACATAATTCTGATCCCCTCCCGAGTGGGGAATTTCAATTTCAGGTGGTAGCAGGACATCGCGGCTTTTGTTTTCATCATGAAGGGCCGCCCGACGATGGCCTGGTAACTGCTCATGCAGTCTACTACAGTGAAGTCCGTCGTGATTGTCCGGGTCCGAGGGTGCGTCCTGACAGTTATCGCCAACTGTATTCTTCCTAGTGGGACGACAGCTGATCCTCCAAAACCGTATAAGGGAGTGCTATCGTCGGTCAGGGTTGCATATTCCACCCCTAGGTTGTCCAGTGCTTCTCTGGAAATTATGTCAACCGCGCTCCCGGGGTCCACTAGGATTCTATCTACCTCCGACCCGCTGATGATTGCCTTGATTATCAATGCATCGTCATGGGGGAAACTTACTCCTCGGGCATCCTCATCAGTGAACATTATTGGTACCGACCGGGCTCCCTGCGACCCTGTGACCTGCTCTGTTTCTAAGACATTTGGTGCTCGGGTTCTGCTGTAATCTTTCCTTGACCGGTTAGAGTTTCCGGCCAGTGTTTTCCCTCCTACGATGATATTGATTTGGCGACCACGTGCTCTTTGTCTGGCTGTCATGACCTCGTGGTCAATGTATTTGTTCAGATACCCGTTTCGCGCTAGATCTTCCATTTGTTCTCGTAGATCTTTACATTCGTCTGTTGCATGTCCTTTGGAGTTGTGGTGTACACAATAAGCTTTTTGGTTCCTTCTGTCCGGGGTCTGTCGTCTTCGCTTGTATCAACAATTCTCTTTCCTTCTGCGATTTCATTCCTTCGTCGGCTAGTCTCGGCCATGAATTTTTCCGTCGTGTGCTCCTTCCATCCTTTCCAACCGGTCTACTATGGTTTTTAGCAAAGTCTGGTTTTCCTCCCTTTCTTTCCTAAGGTTTTCCTCGATCCTTTCCATCCAGTCTGCAGCCGAGCTCCCTGATGACTGTTGGTTTCCGCCATCCGCCATTTGTCTTATTACGCGAGTTGCTTTTTGTAGAGTTCCCCACAGACGGCGCCAACTGTTGACGGGTGATTTTGGTCTCAGGGTAATATGGGAATATCACCTCTTTGTCCTTGTCGTACTGTCTTAAATGTTATAGTGCCTGAAAACACCATCAACAAACTGTATTCTTCCTAGTGGGACGACAGCTGATCCTCCGAAACCGTATAAGGGAGTGCTATCGTCGGTCAGAGTTGCATATTCCACCCCTAGGTTGTCCAGTGCTTCTCTGGAAATTATGTCAACCGCGCTCCCGGGGTCCACTAGGATTCTATCTACCTCCGACCCGCTGATGATTGCCTTGATTATCAATGCATCGTCATGGGGGAAACTTACTCCTCGGGCATCCTCATCAGTGAACATTATTGGTACCGACCGGGCTCCCTGCGACCCTGTGACCTGCTCTGTTTCTAAGACATATTGTCCTCGGGTTCTGCTGTAATCTTTCCTTGACCGGTTAGAGTTTCCGGCCAGTGTTTTCCCTCCTGCGATGATATTGATTTGGCGACCACGTGCTCTTTGTCTGGCTGTCATGACCTCGTGGTCAATGTATTTGTTCAGATACCCGTTTCGCGCTAGATCTTCCATTTGTTCTCGCAGATCTTTACATCTGTCTGTTGCATGTCCTTTGGAGTTGTGGTGTACACAATAAGCTTTTTGGTTCCTTCTGTCCGGGGGGAACCTCCTTTGGTCGGGTTCCACTAAGTGGCATTTCCCCTGGATCTCCATGACAATCTGTCCCAGTGGTTTCTATAGGGTAATGTATGCGTCTTCCCTGACCACATGGTTCACTTGGGTCGGCGCCCTTCTCTCTTGATTGTCTCGGTGCAGTGGCTTGAATTCTTTGTGTTTCGGGGGTGGTCTTCTGGATTCTTTTTCTGTTCGGCGGGGGGCGCTCTCCCTTGCGGTTCTATCCCTGATGGTGTTCCCTTTTCGGGACACTTTCTCTTCGTTCTCTAACAAAACGAACTTCCGGCTACCTCCAGGGCGGTGGCGTAGTCCGGGGTGTCTTGGATCTTTAGATGGGTCCATAGTCTTCCGACCCTCAAGGCTCCTTTCAGGCTTTCCAGGGCCTCGGGGGATTCATACCCTCCGACTTCGAGTACCATATTATGGTACCTTTCAATAAATATCTTCAGAGGTTCATCGTCTCCTTGCTTCATGAGCCGGAGTTCTCCAATCGTCTTTCTGGGGACACAAGCCCCTTTGAAGTGTCGTATGAATGACTTCTTCAGTTGTGTGAAGCTGCTGATGCTTCTTGGGGCTAAGCTCATGTACCATAGAATGGCCGGTCCGGCCAGAGTTAGGGGGAACACTTTGCAGATGGCGTCCCCTGTTACCCCTTGTACCTCCATTAGCAGGACGAAACTTTCAATGTGGGTTTTAGGGTCGGTATGGCCCTTGTACGGTGACATGTCGGCATGTTGAATCTCTTCGGGAATTTCTCCGATTTTATTTCCTCCGTGAGGGGGGACTCATCTTTGACGTCCTGGACATCCCCTCTGTTTGCATTGGGGTATACTCCCCATTTGACCAGCTCCTCCCGTAACCAAGATTTCATGCCGCTGTCCCTGGTTCCATGCCGCCCCCTGTGGTTTCTTTTCTTTCTGCTATCTCGGGAGTGGCGCTTCTCAGGTCGGTGTCTTCTCGCACCTTTTCGGTATGTTCTTTCCCTCTCCTCCGGGTACTGTGAGGGCTATCGTAGGAGGAGTCTGGTGATGATTTGTCATCTTCCTCCTCCCAGGTGTCCTCGGTTTGGGAATCTCTCTGAACTACCACGGATCTCACCCTGTAGGGTTCCTTCCTCCGGGGTCTGTCGTCTTCGCTTGTATCAATAATTCTCTTTCCTTCTACGATTTCATTCCTTCGTCGGCTAGTCCCGGCCACGAATTTTCCGTCGTGTGCTCCTTCCATCCTTTCCAACCGGTCTACTATGGTTTTTAGCAGAGTCTAGTTTTCCTCCCTTTCTTTCCTAAGGTTTTCCTCGATCCTTTCCATCCAGTCTGCAGCCGAGCTCCCTGATGACTGTTGGTTTCCGCCTTCCGCCATTTGTCTTATTACGCGAGTTGCTTTTTGTAGAGTTCCCCACAGACGGCGCCAACTGTTGACGGGTGATTTTGGTCTCAGGTTAATATGGGAATATCACCTCCGAGGTAATCCTCCTTCAACGGTGAATTTGTTTGGTTATGGGGGACCAAAAGCAAATTTAGCGAGAGACGGGAAAGCACACCAATCGACAAGGAGATTTAACGTGGTTCGGTGGATTTTGGGATCCGACCTACGTCCACGGACAAGAACAGGGTGGTACTTTTTATTACTCAAATATGCTTCTCGGATCTCTTCTTTGCTTTTACAAATCAGAGCTTGATGATTCTGATCACTCACTTTGACGATGACTTTTTTTATGATGCCTTTTACACATGCCCTACCCTCCTATTTATAATAATACAGAAATCAGACTCCTATTTGCATAAGAAATCCTAGTTGAACTCAATCTTCTCTTCTTGTAAGGATTCCTGGTCTAATACTACTCTCTGCCTTCTCTTTCTTATCCTTTCTTGGATTCTGACTTCTTCTCTTGTGAGAGTAGGATAATTTGTTTATCTTATCCGCAAGAATGGGGTGTCTTCGTCTTGAACACGACTCGCTGTCTGGTCGGTCTTCATGAGGTCGGTCATGACAATCTTTTATGCTGAGAATGTTTCTGCCGACCTTATAGTGCTCGGTCATCCGAACCAAAGTGGTCGGTCTTCACATGTTGTGGTCGGGTCGGCTATATGATCTCAGCCAGTTCAGGGAATTACCTCTTTGTCCTTGTCGTACTGTCTTAAATGTTATAGTGCCTGAAAACACCATCAACAAGTTGGTTAATTTGGAAAAATTAATAAGTAAATAATGATTTATATATATATATATATCTATAAATTATTTGTGAAAATAAAATCTGAAAATCAAGATTTCTACAGTAATGGAAAGTGGTGGCAGCGGCGTGGGTTGATGTAGGGAGAAAATATGTGGATTTTGGTTCTGCTTGAATACGTAAAAATTTTGAAATTTGAAGGTATATAGTTCTTGGCCCTGAATGTTCTTTTTGGATAAAAATATTGGATTAAGGAATACATGATGCATTATATTAAGTGTTTTGATGAGGAGTGAGGAGATCAATTGGTTATGAATTGTTGTACATTAGGATGTCATGGTTGAGCAATAAAGGGAATTTTGGCCCCTAGGAGAAATTCATGATTGATAATCTATCATGGCAGTAGTGTTATTTCATGAAGATGTAAAGATGATTAGTTGTAAAATTGGAAATAAAAGAGAAACGGTGGAGAGAATAAAAGTTATTAGTTTTGGCTAAGGAGAAGAAAAAAGAGAAATTGGGTTAAGAATGGTACTTAAGTAACGATTAATGATGCAACTTATTTAAATAATAACTGGATAGTGTAGTTCTTTTGTTCGTTTTATTTTGAGAATAATGATTAGTCGACTAATAAGATAATAATTTGAAGGATTAATGTAATTTAGAAGTAAGTGATAAATGTCTCTTTTGATTAGTAAAATATTCGCATAAGTTAGGTGTCATGAGATAATAATGAAGTATGAGTTAATACCTAAAGTGAAATCAATTTTAGGATGACTATCATGTACAAGTAATGTCTTAAATCTTCGAAATAGTTTAATGGAGTGAGTGTGTCGACCATGGTTGAATATTGAGAGGCGGGCCTGTAAGTTTTATAATTTATTGAAAATTAAGGTATTAAGCACATATAGTATCCTGTAATTTTGAATATTGGTAATGATAGAAAAGCAGAAGATGAGAAATTAAAATTTTCTAATGCATAAAATAAGAATAATTTGTGTAAGTAATAAGTTTGTGAAGTGCCTTAATAAACCTATTATTGTAGAGGGTATTATATGTCTATAAAAGACCACTAGGTATGTAAATGAATGAGTAAACATGAGCATGCATGATAAAAGCATATAAGGAATAAGATACATATATCACTAGTTCATAGGAGTGCATGAACATATGCATGTGCTTACATCATAATATCAGAATGATTTTTGAGATTCAAGGTGTTTTAAAGAAGAGTTTCCAAAAAGTTTTTCTTTTGAAAGAAATTTATTTTCAGATAATGTTTTTTTCTAGTTTTGAGAAACAGAACATGGTTTTATGTTTTTCGGGGCATGAGGTAAAAACTCACCCCAGTATGTAACTTGAGATACAGTTCGGAATTGACGGATAATTTGGAATTGACGGATATAGACGCATGTGCACATGTGGAGGACTGAGGGGACGCTCTCAGATCCTCGAGCAGGACTAGGGGCTACAGGGTCCCGAATCCTGATTTTCAGAGATGCCCAGTTGAGTTATGGTCATGGGCATCGAGTACACCCAGTTGAGTTATGGTCATGGGCATCGAGTACACCCAGTTGAGTTATGGTCCTGGGTGTAGAGAGACGTCCAGTTGAGTTATGGTCCTGGACGTAGAGCAGTTTTCAGTTTTCAGACTCTCAGTACATAGTTTTCAGATTTTCTGTATTCAGATTTCAGAACTCAATTTTTAGTAAACAGTTTTCAGGAAACAGTTTTCAGAAACTAGATTCGAGTACCATCAGTTTTCAAAGCATGATTTCAGACATAAGTTTTATAAATAGAGGTTTCAGTAAAAAGTTTTCAGAAAAGAGTTTTTAGAAAGAAGTTTTCAGAAAAAAGTGTTTCGGAAAAGGTTTTCATGTATTATAGAAGCATGGCATGGTTAAGTAGGATTTAATTTACAAATTATGTTTGCAGATCATATACTTTAGATATTACTTGAGTTGTATACAGCTTATATTATGCAAGATAGCATTATACATCCATATGCACGTGTGATTCGTATTGGCATATGATTGATATTGATATAAATTGTATGATTATATATATATGTATATACGGTTGATGATTGTTTAATAGGAAGAATATCTCATAAATCCGATTTGATGATATTTCAATGAAATAAAAGAAAGATAATTATAATAAATGCCTGAACTAGAATATGGAAAAGGTAACTAGGCAAGTAATAAGATATCAGAATAGCGCAGCAGCAGCGTAATGGAAATTGATTTGACAACTAGAGATATAGGAACTTGACAAGTATATTATGGATGTATGAAAAGATGAATAGTAAACAGGATTTAATGCATATATGACCAGATTAAAAGGAATTTATAGTAAAGTTGCATATAATAGTTAGGAGCAAATACTAGCTCAAGTTAATGTAGAAACATAATTCAGATCTTGTGTGTGTTTGCAGTTCAAGGAATGGGCATAGTTACTTACTGAGTCTATGACTCACACCATAACAGTGTTTGAGTTTTGCAGGTTGGTGACCTGATCGGTCAACCACAAACACCAGAGCTTGAGGAGCCGGATAGCAGCGTTGCAGTCAGCCAGTCACCAGGTATTTGGAGTATCAGAGTCAAGTTGTAATAAGTCTAGTTGTAGAGAAATGAATTGTATAAAGTGTAGTTTGTAAAAAGTTTTGTTTATACGTAATTTCGGGCACGGAGCCCTGGTTGTATTATGTCTTTGTGTCTGCATCGCATTTTAGTTTGGCCCTTAGATTGCATTGATGTTGAGATGCGGGCCTGAGGCCGAGATTTTATGTTTATGTTGTATATGGATGCTGGCTATAGGCCAGGTTGCATAATGTTACAAATACATCATGCCGAACTTTGTGTGTTTTGAATGACGTTTGTGGGTGTCGTCGCTGTAAGCCCTCACGAGACTATAACTCGTCCACTAGGGACACCTAGGGGTTTAAAGGCTTGTTGCATACGCTAAATGCAATCGTGATCCCTACGAAAGTGGCTTAAATAGTTTATTTATTTAATTTTCATTTTATTTTGCGCTTGAATTGCTAGGGACTAGCAATAAGCTGGTTGGAGGTTGTGATAAGTGCATGAAAATACATATTGAAACATCACTTATTCGGGTTTATTGTTAAGTATTTAGTAATATATTTTATATTTTATTATAGGATTTTTATTATTTTATTAATTTAGAAAATATTTATTATTTATGTTAATTTAGTAATTTTTCTCCCTAATGTTTTAGGAATTGGAAATAAAGCAAAAAGAGAAAGTAATTTGAAGAAATACAAAGAAGATAGGCACGTGGGCCCAATTGTTGTTCCAAATCTTTGATTAAAGAAAGAAAAAAGAAGGAAAATATCATTGAATAGGATTTGGAAGAAAGCTGGCCAAATGGGAAAGAAAGATTGTTTCAGCCACCAATATTGACTAAAACTTTGAATTGCAATTGGAAATTGACGTGGGCCCAAAGCAGTCAATAGGGTTTAATAACTGTATGGTTATTTAAAGAACAGAAGCTGCGAGAATTGAGGGGAGGACGGCGTGAAGCAGCTTAGGCTGCTGCGCAAAAACAAATCAAAAAACGCAGGGAGCTGCTGAGCGTAGGAGATCAGCCGAGAGAGGCTGCTGGGCGTGGAGAGAGAGACCAATAACTGAACAGGGGGCTGCGCATTAACAGCAAAAATATTCAGAAGCAGACGCAAAGCAGGAAGCCGTAGCCGAGAAGTTCCGAGAAGAAACCAGAGCGCAAAAGCCGGGACGCGGAGCCGTGATGATTCAGAATAATAATTCTCTCCAATCCCGGGTTATTTTTATTTCTTTTATGATGAACTAATCCCTTAGGCAAATCTAGGGATGAACTCTTGTATTTTATTTTTATTATTTGTGTTTTTTATTCCTACGAGTACCTTTTTATCGTTTAATAAAATTGATGTTTATTATTTTCTATCATCTTTCGATTTATTAATACAGAAATTATGTTTTGTCAAATCCCATATAGATCCAGTCATGCTTCTTCTATGTGTGGTTTGCGAATTTAATTGTGACTGGTAAAAGTCATTTTATGTGTTGGTCTTTTGCTGCAGTATTGCCTGAGGGTATATTGTCGACGTTAGATAACTCGTAACGATGACTTTTGTGTGTTGTTAACATAGAGAAAATAATCATTAATTACCTTAGAATTTGAATATGTGTAGAATTGAATATCTTCCGGTTGTTGGTTTGGGATGTGAAACCCTCAACTGAGTAGTAATATGAATTAATAACCGAATATAGGAGTTTGATGCAAGAGAGATTTCTGAA
This sequence comes from Zanthoxylum bungeanum, assembly GCA_019454045.1. Lineage (NCBI taxonomy): Eukaryota > Viridiplantae > Streptophyta > Magnoliopsida > Sapindales > Rutaceae > Zanthoxylum > Zanthoxylum bungeanum. The sequence continues at coordinate 17,831 of SKCR01009735.1, forward strand.
ACTTTGTCATCTCTCTCTGTCATTATCTTTAAATATCTTTTCATTACTTTATTTATATTTACTTTAATTATCAATTTTTATCGTTTTATTTATTAAGTTACCGTTAACGTTTTTGCCGTTAGCGGTTTCATTAACAACATCATTCATATATTGGTAATCAGTAATAAGCTTCCCAAAAGAAACAAGCTGATCAAACAAATTATTAAGAATCGGATTCCAACAACTTCTCAATGTCCTTCTTCTTGTCAGGGTTTTTAACAGAATCATTCTTTCGTGAATCATACAAAATTGCATATTCCCTTGTAAACTTGGCCCTACTTCTAGAAATTCTCCTTAGCTGTTGAATATTATCCTCGGCTGCTTCAATAAAAGCTGAAAATATGGATGCCTTTGTAAAAGCTGCTGAACTGGCAACAGAGGCCGTGTCACAAGCTGGAAAAATTGTTGCTTTGGGTGATCTTTTGCCTTTGGGTGAGCTAATAGAAGCAGGTCCGGAGGGTTATGGGAAAGTATCCAAGGCATGTAATCAACTTGTTGCTACATCCAATGAGGTGAATTGTGAAAGATTGAACATGGATGGTGTTTGAAGGTGGTCCAGATACCTCCGCCAAGCACTCAAAAGTGGTTCGACATGAGCATAACAGGGAAATTTAGACCAGTAACCAAGGGAGGTTTCCTACTTTGAGAAATGCATCTAGCGAGTCCTTTGGCGACCGTGCTCAATTGGCAGATGGAATTTCAGGTTCTGTTATATTCACTGGAAAGAATAATAAAGGACACAAAGGCGGCAAAGCTTCAGATTTGGCTAAAACAATTGGGGCTGTTCCGGAATCTGAGATTAGATCAAGATCTCCTTCAATCACCATTCAGATGGAGCGAGAAAGGGAAGCAGAACCTCTGAAAGACAATAGCATCAAGAAGGGTTCCTGTGTAGAGGTTTTCAAAGAGGGGGTGCAATTTAAAGTAGGCTGGTTCACAGCCATTGTATCAAGTTAATCCGATGTTTATTTATTTTTAATTGTTGCACGATCAACATTAAAGGGCTGCTTGACACCGTGATACATCTTCTATGATCTTGCGAGAATTTGATCAGATCACAAGTTTCCGCCGTGTCGTGAGTGTGTATTTACTAGACACCACAAAGTTTTCTGAGTTATGTCTCGCTATTTTTCCTTATATTTTCCTCCATTTTCTCCATCCAATCCGTAGTTGAACTCCCTGATGATCGGTGATTTTCGCCTTCCGCCATCGTCTTACCACGTGAACTGCTTTTTGTTGAGTTCCCCACAGACGGCGCCAACCGTTGACGGCGGATTTTGGTCTCAAGGTAAAATGGGAATTTCACCTCCGAGTTAATCCTCATTCAATAGTGAATTTTTTTGGTTAAGGGGGAACCAAAAGCAAATTTAGCAAGAGACGGATAAATACACCAATCAACAAGGAGGTTTAACGTGGTTCGGTGGATTTCGGTCTGACCTACGTCCACGGGCACAAAAGGGACGATACTTTTTATTACTTGAACACAGTTCTCAGATCTGTTTTTTGTTTACAGGTCTGATCTTAATGATTCTAATTCTGATCCCTTTTCCTCTACACTCACTCTACCCTCCTATTTATAATAGTGAAGAAATCAGATTCCTTCTAGCATAAGGATTTCCTAGTTGAAACAATCTCTTTTTCCCATAAGGATTCCTAATCAAATCTACTTTCACTTCCTTTATCCTATTAGGATGTTGACTTATCAATTTTCTTATGGAAGTAGGATAATTTTTTATCTTATCCTGCAGGAATATGATGACTCTTCTTCTGGAACATGTTTCTTCATATGGTCGGTCTTGACGTGGTCGGGTCGGCATTAATGCTTTAAGAAGGGAATTACCCATCTACCCCTGGTGTGCTGCTTAAATACCATAGTGCCGGAAAACACCATCAACATATGTGTATGTAAAATGTTACATACATATATTCATGGATAAAATTTAAAGAGTAATAATCAAAATTTGTCCATGACTATGATTTGAAGTTGGGAATCTTCAAATCCAAAGTCATAAATACAGTTCATTCCATTATGAATGGTATAGTTCTATCCAGATTATATTATGTAGAAAAATAAAAATGAATGTATTTTATAAAATAAGATTATATTGGACATGACCCGATAAAATTGAAAAGTTCTAATAATTCTGTTAAATATGGAACATCAATTTTATCATAATTATGGTCATATATGTGATGATCTTAAATCATTATATTTAGCAGACTCCTATATCATATTAATTTATTCTTTAATTTACCCGGTATGGCTTTGTATTTATTACATTTCGTAAACCTTGTATTTTGGGAATGAGTTAAATGAATAGCTGGGAATGGTAACCTGATATAATGAAATCTGTTCATAAGATTCTCTTGTTTGTTAGTTCAGGACCTGAACGATTAGCGCGCAAATTCATAAAAGTTATGAATTAATTGTTCACTTGAGAACTAATGGAAGTCAATGATAAAGATGTAACTGGAGAGGTTGACGGATATTTTATACCTAGCTCCTTTACGAATTTGTTATGGAGGATCATTGCATAGGTAATGACTATATCAATAGACGAATACTTTGAGTAATTAATTCTATAATTCTAAGAGTGCAATTCTGAGTATTTAGTGGAGTTACTCCAGAATTAATAATTTCGTTTGATTAATAAAAGAGTTTATAATTAATCGACGGAATTATTGGAGCTTAGAATTATAGGTCCATCGGTCCCCTCGTCGTCTTCTATCACTGTTCGAACGATTATAATTACGAAGAAAAATAGTTGAGAATTATTTAAAATAATTATGAATTATTTTACACTCTAATTATTCCATAAAGCTCATGTTTGGAAATTATGACAAATGTTGTCTTAATATATTTATTAATAGATAATGTATCTATTTATTAAATTATGAAAATTAATATTTATTTAATTTGATTAATTAAATTTTAATTTAATGAGATAATATTTTCAAAAGTTGAAAATTTTTAAAAATTGTTTTTTAATGAATTATCTTTGATAATTTATAGGATAAATATCAAAGGATTTTATTTTGATTTTTTGAAAATTAAAATTAATAATATCCTTAATGGATTTCCTTGATAAAAATTTGATTTTGAACAAAGTTAATCAATTCAAAAAAAAAAAAAAAACAAAATCCATATGCTATAACAATAATAAAAAACGTGAGCTGTTGGTGTCGGTTTTCAGAGTTCATGCGCAGCGGAAATCGTGTTTTGGGTAACAGGAAAAATTTAATTTTATTACATGAACAATAAAATCGGATCCGTATTTTCTGGTATATTAATAATAAAATTATTTAGAACTCAAGTAAGAAATATACCTACAGATCTGAATATCTTTGGAAATCGATTCTTTGAACCACGATCTTCCTCGTCTATCTCCTCACCTCCAACGGCACATGTGGGCGTGAAAGTAATTACGAAGAATACTCTAATTTATTAAGGATCCGTGTACTCAGCACATGAGACGAATCCTGGATGTTGTTTTCTTTTGATTTTCTCAATTTTTTCTCTTTTACCAGCCTCCATTTTGTTTGTTGTTGCTTTTCTTATTTTGATCAAAAATCTCAATTTCAAAAACAACTCAAACTCTGCATGCTCACGTTTTTTTTTTTTTTTTTGTTTTATATTCTCTTGGATGGATTTGTTTTAATCAAAATCCAACACTACCTTATGCCCCTGTTTTTTTTTGACTTTTTCAAAAAATCAAAAATAATGTCAAGCATATCTTTTAAGGATATTGATTTTATTTTCAAAAAATCAAAATAAAATCATTTAATATTTATCTCATAATTTATCAAAGATAATATATTAAAAATAATTTTCAAAATTTCAACTTTTGAAAATATTATCTCATTAAATTAAAATTTAATTAATCAAATTAATTAAATATTAATTTTCATAAATTAATAAATAGATACATTATCTATTATTAAATATATATTAAGACAACATTTATCATAATTTCCAAACATGAGTTTTATGGAATAATTAGAGTGTAAAATAATTCATAATTATTTTAAATAATTCTCAACTATGTTTCTTCATAATTATAATCGTTCGAACAGTGATAGAAGACGACGAGGGGACTGATGGACCTATAATTCTAAGCTCCAATAATTCCGTCGATTAATTATAAACTCTTTTATTAATCAAACGAAATTATTAATTCTGGAGTAACTCCACTAAATACCCAGAATTGCACTCTTAGAATTATAGAATTAATTACTCAAAGTATTCGTCCATTGATATAGTCATTACCTATGCAATGATCCTCCATAACAGATTCGTAAAGGAGCTAGGTATAAAATATCTGTTAACCTCTCCAATTACATTTTTATCCTTGACTTCCATTAGTTCTCAAGTGAACAATTAATTCACAGCTTTTATGAATTTGCGCGCTAATCGTTCAAGTCCTGAACTAACAAACAAGAGAATCTTATGAACATATTTCATTATATCAGGTTAGCATTCTCAGCTATTCATTAAACTCATTCCAAAAATACAAGGTTTACGAAATGTAATAAATAAAAAACCATATCGAGTAAATTAAAGAATAAATTAATATGATATAGAAGTCTGCTAAATACAATGAATTAAGATCATCACATATATGACCATCATTATGATAAAATTGATGTTCTTTATTTAACGGAAATTATTAGAACTTTTCAATTTTATCTGGTCTTGTCCAATATAATCTTATTATATAAAACACATTCATTTCTATGTCTCTACATAATATAGTATGGATAGAACTATACCATTCATAATGGAATGAACTGTTTTTATGACTTTGGATTTGAAGATTCCCAACTTCAAATCATAGTCATGGACAAATTTTGATAATTACTCTTTAAATTTTATCCACGCATATATGTATGTAACATTTTACATACACATATATGTTTAATTCAAAGCTACATAAATAATCATGGAATTTTCTTGAATTTTATAAAGCAAGTCAAAATGCATACATGGAATAAAATAGAATTACAATTTTATTAATCAATCATGTTTCGAACATATTTGCTTGTCGGGCATACAAATCCCAACAAACTCCCACTTGCCCTAAAGCAAATGAGACATGTCTCTAATCCCCAATCCTTCTAGATGCCCCTCAAAACTCTTTGTAGGTAGCGTCTTGGTAAAAGGATTGGCTAGATTCTCTGCAGATGGAATCTTCAGAACATCCACGTCTCCGCGTTGCATAATGTCCATAATCACATGATATTTCCGCTCAATATGTTTTGATCTCTTGTGGCTTCTTGGTTCTTTGGAATTAGCCACTGCACCACTATTATCACAATAAAGTGACAATAGCTTGTCCATATCTGGAACCACTTCCAGATCGGTAAAGAACTTTCGGAGCCAAACCGC
>SKCR01009736.1:0-23465 GCA_019454045.1 Zanthoxylum bungeanum
AAATAATGATTAGCTTATTTTTATTGAATATTATACGTAGCTAATTCATTAAATCTATGATTATATTGGATTCCAAGCATGTTTAATTAATTATTTGCATATGTTTATTCTTTTGGGATTGTTATTAATTATTTATTCTTCTCTGTGCTTGAACACATATTTTATTTGTTTGGCCAATAATAAAATAGTCATTAGGAACTCGATAAAGGGAGTTTGGGTTAGCTGTGAGAATAATAGCCTGTGAACTTATTCGTTGAATAAATTTCCATATAGGATAGACATATAGCTAAAGGGAAAACGTAGCCAAGATTAGAACATAACCTTAATGACTTTGGTTTAAATTAATTAACATAGACATACAGTTAATTAATTTATTCTGAAAATATTACATGATCATCGAAAGAGGCTTGTGAATAATTTAGTATTCTAGGTTAATAATTAGTAACGACAACCCAACTGAATGGAAAATGTATGAACTCATTGCATGCATGCTTAGGTGAAGTTGCAACTTTGGGTTCTTCTATCTATAAGGTTTGCAAAGTCTGTTTGCATTTTATTTTATTTCAATTAAATTTCGATAAATCAACTTTCATTCTCAATAGTTTAGTTTAAGTTTAGTAAGTTAGCTTTGATATTAATATGAGATATATTAAGTCTCTGTGGGTTCGACATCCGACTAATAATCACTATATTACTTGAATGATACGTGTGCTTGCATGTTAGATTTATAAAATCGTGATCAATCGTGTCACCTAATAAGGCTAACATAATGAAATCTAAATTAAACTAACTAAACTAATCCTAACAATAAAATAATAAGGATAGTCACGTACATGGGCTTTAAAATAATATTAAAGTTCAATCCATAACATTTAAACATAAAGTAAAATAACCTAAAACCTTAATACTGAATTAAGATTGCATTTTTGACAATGAAAGAGCTTGAATATGTCTTCAACATGAACTACAAAGTTGTATAACTTTAAGTCCTCTTTCCAACCAACTTGAATCACCACAATCAGATTTTGGATGAGAAAGTTACAACCTAAATATAAAAATTACACAAATCCCGTTGCCATTGGTGATGCAAATCGAGAATTTAGGTTCATTAGGGTAGACACATTTTCCATAGCTTCAATTAAATGCATGTATACTTGTTCTATTTGCTCTTGTGAATGGTCGAAGTTAGGCATGTGAAAGAAACCCAAATTTGCTACCTTGGATCGTATCAAACCTCAAAGCTGATGTGTCATTATTAATATAAATCCTGAGAATGTGATTGTGCTTACAAAAATGTGGATATCATACAAGTCATTTGCAAGTACTAATATCTCTTTCATCCAAACTCCAAATCACAATATATAAAATTATATATAATTAACATTTATACCTACAACTTCCATCAAGAAAACTCTCTCAAATCCAGACGTCTACAAAGGTCAAAATTAGCCCCAAATTCGTTATGTTGCCCATAATATACAACCTAAAAATATGACTATGCTCATAAAAATGTAACTATCCTCATAATACAAAGTCACATTTACCAAAACTACATTATGATCATTCACTATTATATTTTACCTAAATTACATTGAACTTATTTGCAATCAACTTATACTCAGTTACAATCACATTGACCTGAGTCACATTGACACTTTACATAAGTCAAGTTTTAACCAAGTCATATAAAGGTCAATCATAATTACATAACTTCAGTCACATATATAGTCACGTTAACTTCAGTTATTGTCATATTAAACTCAGTCTCAATCATTTTTTTAAGTTACATTGAGTTTAGTGATAATTTTATTTTACTTTTTTTTTTTTAAAAAAAAAAGATAACTGTGACGAAGCCAAAATTTACTTTTTATTCCATTTTCTCATCAATTTTCAAACTCACTAGACAAGTTAAATAAAATTACTTAAAATTATTCGACTAAATTCTTATGGACTACAGTATCATTCTACTTACCTAATTTTTTTAAAAAATTAGTGATCAAAAACTAGTCTTTTTTTTTTTTTTTTTAAGTTTCTATTAAAAAAGTAGAAATATAATGCAGTTCTCTCCAAATAATTTATTTACATTTCCATAGTTATTATTTTTCCTTAAATAATAAATAAATAACTAAAAAGAAAGTGGGTATCTCAATCAATCCACCCGCATAATCATGGAAGGTGTTTTAGGTGGAGCTTTACGCAATCCCATTGATGCCACTACCCCTCACTCTCCCTTTCTCATCCAAAGATTCCATCTTTCCTTCCATTTATCCCTTCTCGTTTCTCTCCTTACTACTATTTAACGGTTTCCCTTACTTAACACCCTCTAATTCATGGGAAACATTGGCAGCAGTGGCGGTAACGGCCGCCGTAGGCACGGGAGCCGCCGAAGCCACCCGCCTCCCCCGCCACCGACGCCTCCGCAGCAAGAAATCTCCGCCAATCGTTACGTCTTCGCGGCGGTGACGCCCTACCCGACGCAATACCCCAATTCTAATAACCCTAATAATCCGCCGCAGCAGTACTATCAATACCCGCCTGGTGGGTACTATCCTCCGCCGCATCCGGCTATGCCGGTGCCTCTTCCTGCGCCGTATGATAACCATCATCGTGGCGGTGGCGGGCCTCCTGTAGACTCTGGACACTGGAGGTATCCGTGTGGGCCCATGTTGGCGCCTCCGCCACCGTATGTGGAACACCAGAAAGCGGTTACTATAAGGAATGATGTGAATTTGAAGAAGGAGAGTTTGAGGCTTGAGGCTGATGAGGAGAATCCTAGAAAGTTGTTGGTTTCGTTCACTTTTGATGCTACTGTTGCTGGGAGGTAATTGAAAAAAGCTTCAACCTTTTCTTTTATTTATGTTTCTGCAAAATTTTACTTGTTCTATTATGTGAATGATGAGACTTTGAAGTTTGAATACTATTCTTGACCTTCTTCGTAAAAAATGTCATCAGCAATAATAGATGATTTCGCGGTGGCGGCGGCTGGTATTTTCTGCTTATTGATATGAGTTTGTTAACTTTTTTTTTTGCCCTTAATCCAAATATCTTTATTGCATAGATAGATGATTTGGCCGCTGCAGCTGGTATTTTCTGCTTATTGCTATTGGTTTGTTACTTGTTCTATTATGTGAGTGATAAGAATTTGAATGTAATATATTCTTGAATTTATTTATTTATTTTAATTTATTTAATCTATTTTAATTATTATTTTTTTTTGTTGCATAAATTTGTAATCAACAAACAGAGATGATTTCATGGTGGCTGTTGCTGTGGCTTGTAATTTCTGCTTATTGATGGATTTGTTAATTTTCTTTTTCTTAATCTAAATCTCGTTATTGCATAGCAAGGTTGATGCATGTCAACTTTAAATAAACAATTAGGATGTGAGAGCTTGGTGCGTCTACAAGAACTGCTCTTTTAACTGAGTATTATCCGCTTTCTTTTGAAGTGAATATATAGTTTCTCTCTCTAATTATCACCTTAATGAAGTGGTTGTAGAATTTGTTGGGATATCTCACGCCTTAAGGAGTCGAATAGCAATACAATTGTTTACAAAGAAAACTAACATTCATCTTTTATTGTTATTGTTTGTCATCCACTATTAGAGTTAAGCTAATAGTTGCTGTAATATGCTTTGGAGGTGCATGTTTTGCCTCTTTAAGAACGATGCGTTTTTCAAGCACACTTTTACTGGAATCACTGGAAAGAAGGAAAAAACACTGCATGCTCAGTTAGTTACGTATGAAGGGTCAACACTTTTGAACTTTAGCCATTTATTGTGATTATCAGAATCATCCAATGAGTATAACTGAAGTACATCGAAAACCATGTTTTGTTCTCCCTTTTGAAGTTTCCTTTTTGAGATAGGAGCTGACATCTGTTAAATCATTTTCAATTGTTTGTCATTTTCTAGCACCTGGTTTATTATGATAAATTGACTTCCCAACTAGAAAAGTGGATTGATAGATTGAAAAAGGAAAGATTATTTATTTATAAGGTTGTAGGTTTCCATGACTTATTGCATGTGAGGTTAAATTTCAAGTATTGATTGCCTAGGATGATGAGCTGATATTTCTCAGGCTGATGAATCGATGTGATTTTTCTGGTGGAAGAATTTTGTTGTAAAATTCTATCTCAATGCTAAGAAAATTATTTTTTTATACATACATATATATATTATTGATTTCTGCTTCTGTCGGTCTTTAAATCGTGAGAACCATGAAAAGAACAATACTTTACTGCTTCACGTTTTATCTCCTATATATCGTATGTGCCCCATAACACAATATTTTTATGTTGTAAGAGGAAATAATGGTTTCAGAGCAACTATATTAGAGAAATGTGTGGTGTCAGTGTCACTAACTGCAAGCCTGGAATTCTACAGATAAATTAATATTATATCAGTTCTCTTGAGAGGCATGCATCTTGCAGATGTAGTTAAAATCTGATAAAGGGTCAAGTATATTTTATTTGGTATTGGGATTCTAGTTAGGAGTTTGGTAATTTTATGGGCTGATGTTTTTGTGTAACATCGCATTTTTAAGATTGAGATCCTTTTTAGATGTGGCAGCATATTAGTTATTACTTTTCTATATAAATCAAATCTTAGCAAACAAAACCCGACATTTGCTGGCATTTAAAGAATATTTTCTGCTTGCATACCAGAGTACACTGCTTGTCTGGTCCGTGTCTGCAATAGAAGTGGTTCTTTCATGGTGATTGTATGACCTCTTGTTACAATTTCAAATTTTTTTTCTTTGGTTTGTAAAGTTGTTACTACTTGTCTTATCTTATCTTGGTCTTAACAATAACTGAAGTTCTCTTCCAAGCAGCATCACTGTTATTTTCTTTGCTAAAGAAGGTGAAGACTGTAACCTGACTCCGACAAAGGAGAACCTTCTTGCACCAGTGACGGTGCAATTCCAACAGGGTCTCGGACAGAAGTTCAGACAACCTTCTGGAACTGGGATTGATCTTTCAATGTTTGAGGAGACGGAATTTTTGAAAGAGGGTAACATGGTTGCCTATCCTCTTGCAATCAAGGCAGAAACATCTGCTGTTAATCAGAATGGATCTGATGGAAACTCTATTACTGGACCTGCAAATTCTCAGATAACTCAAGCAGTGTTTGAGAAGGAGAAGGTGAATATCAGGTGAGGGTTGTGAAGCAGATTCTTTGGGTGAATGGGATGAGGTATGAGCTGCAGGAGATATATGGGATTGGGAATTCTGTTGATGGTGATGTCGATGCAAATGATCCAGGAAAAGAATGCGTGATATGCCTATCAGAACCACGGGACACAACTGTTCTTCCCTGCAGACACATGGTACACATTCATTTTACCAATTGCTTTTAAATTTGATAGGTCTTGTTTCCTGTGTAAGGCTTTCATTTCTCTGCGCATCACTATGCGCCATTCCAATGATGGGGTTCTCTTGATGTTAATATTTTGAGAATGGAATTTGTTCCCCTGTCCTCCGCTTCACATGAAATAACTACTCTCTACCAATTACTGTTAAGTTTGATAGATGTCTTGTTTCTTTTACAATGCTTTCATTTCCCTGCACATCACCATGCTCCATTCCAATAATGGGGTTCTCTTTATGTTAATATTTTGGAGAATGAAATCTGTCCCCCTCTCTGCTGATTCACATGAAATAACTACTCTGCCCTTGCTGGGGCTGATATTAAAAATGAGTGGTAATTACGAGAATCTTTGAGAAAATGATTGCATGCAATTCAAAATGTTGATTCCTGCTTGAACGCGTGAGTCAAGCAGCCTCGAGACGGTCGAGGTGATTGCCTCAATCCAAACACAAAAAACTAAAAACATCAAAATAAATCATGCATAACAAATCCATATCAATTAATACATAAAAGCATCCATCAAAATTAAACGAAATGGAACATAATAAAATGATCACTAATCTCTAAATAGGTATCATTTGTGTCTAATAGCATGAAATATGGGTATGAAGTATCATCCTTCAAAGAGTCATCGTCGTATATAATTCATATCGTAAATAAATTTTTTAATAACAAATTATAATTAATAAATAAATATAATTGTAAATATTGGTTATTTTTAAAGATAATATTTATTTTGCCATTTTCGGTGAAGCATCGAAGTCGAGTTACCCTGTCAATGTGGTTAACAACACTGCCGGTTAGGATTTTAAAATTGGAAATTTTGTTTTATTTAACTTTTTTAGTCTATAAAGAAGATCAAGTCGGTCTCTTTGTCCGATTTTCAGCTCCCTTGCAAGGTTGCTAAAGGCGAGAGGTGCACCGAGGCGATCGGAGCCAGAAAAGCGAGGCGCGAGGCGAGGGGCGCGAGGTGCACGCCTCACAGACACGAGGCGCCCATTTATTAATAATAATTTTAAATTTGTAATATATGCATCATTAACTTGTAAATATAAAAAAATAATAAATAGATAATAATATTTTGACATATACTCTACTTTTATATTATTTCTACTTGTCTAATTCATAATACTTGACAAAATATGCACAGTTCAAAATTTCAAATTAAGAAAATAATAAAAACAAGCGTAATTAAAAATATGTATAGTTCAAGTTCAAGAAAATGAAAAACAACGAGCATTAAAAAAAATCTGCTGAAAAAATATAACTGAAAAAAGAATCGTAAATAAAGAAAATATAAAATAAAGAATCGTAAATAAAGAAAATGGAAAAAATAAAGAAAAAAAATGGAGAAAGAAACAGAGCTAAAAAAAGTAAAAAAAAAAAACTGTAAAAGAAAAAAGAAATACAAATGTAAAAAAAAGAATTTGTAAATAAAGAAAATGAAAAAAAAATGAAGAAAGAAACGGAACTGAAAAAGGTAAAAAAGAAAAATAAAACATAACTATAAAAGAAAAAAGAAACATAAATGTAAAAGAAAGAATCGTAAATAAAGAAAATGGAAAAACAGAAAAAAGAGGAAGAAACGGATTTGGAAAAAAAAGTAAAAAAGTTGATGAAAAAACCGTAAAACCATGATGCGCGCCCCTCGTTGCGCCTCACGCCGCCTCGCCTCGCCTCGACTAGTTGGATGCGCATCGGCGATCGCCTCGTGCACCTCTCCTCAGTGCGCCTCTAACAACACTGCTCCCTTGTATATTTTTATATTATTTTAAAAGTTGTTAACTTTAGGACTTCCGAGTGGAGGCGTTCGCCTCAAACCGCCTCAGGCCTTTGAGGCGGACCTGATGAAAACTCGGCCTGAGGTGACCTCGACATGCCGTGGCCGCGAGGTGGTGCCTCAAGGCGCGCCTTATATGGAGTTTTCAAACTATGATGTTGGTTACTCATCTTATTCTATAACCAAATTAATATTCATTGAGATACGGCATCCTGTAGGCATATTATATTTTTCCGTATATTGGAAAATTCTTAATTTTGGAGTCAATTTGCATATCAGAAAGGGAAAAGAAAAAGTAGCAGCAAGTAGAATCACTCATTTGCAATAGCTATTTGATGACTCACTCTTGGTGGGATTCTTTGATGCAGTGTATGTGTAGTGGTTGTGCAAAGGTTCTGAGGTTCCAAACAAATCGCTGCCCAATTTGCAGACAACCAGTTGAGAGGCTTTTGGAGATAAAGGTCAACGGGCATGAGGAATAAAGATGGAAGAAGTTGCTGCTGTAGGTTTATGTGTAATAGCCTGTTATTGTTGTTGTTATTGTCGTCGTTCTTTCCTTGCACTTCAAATTTATTTTTTGTTCATTCTTTCCCTTTAGGAATTTCGTGGCATTGTAATAATCAGACAAGAAGTTTTATTCCTTGTGTGCTAGTATGGCATGATTGGATTACTGGCGCTGCGCCAGAAAAATACACAAGGCTGTGCCTTATGCTTGCAAGTGTTAAGTGTTTTGAGGTAATTCAGAAGAATTTTCATTACATGATATACCATATAGGATATGGTATGTTTGTTCCATAATAACACTGAGTTTGATGTTATATCTCTAGTTTATTCTCTTTTCAATCGTTTGTGCAAAAATGCTCGGGAATATGCTGTGGGATAGAAATGAGATTCTGTTGTCTAATCTGGGTCCTCTTTTTGGGCAAATTTCTGCTCAGTAGGCTAGAAGCAGTGGAGCCACCTGATGGGATTAGTCAGAATTGGTTGCAGAACATTCATAATACATGCCCTCGTTAATGCATACATACATCATGCATGTATGTATGTGTGTGTTTGTATATGTGTGTGTCTATATATATGGAATGTGGAGTCAAAACCTTAAATTAATTAAAAGAGAGCCCACAAAACAATATAGGGATAACAATTTGGTCAGATATTTTGGATATCAGCTTATATCATTACAAAAAAATTATTTGATATCCGTATATTAATGGATAGTGGATGGGGGTGTGAACATAAAATTATGTATTTGTAATGAATATTGGACGGTTATGGTTGATATGATGTAACGATGATATCTATTCAATATCTAAAGATGATATGACATAATTTGTTTGTATTAAAATTGATCTTTTAAATTGTATTGAATTATCGGTTTTGTGTTAATTGTACCTTTATATGTGATAATATTTGTAATGAAATTGATATTCAAATATATGTTGAAAAAAATGTATTAAATTATTATATTAATATTAAATGAATCAATTGTATCAAATATTATATATCAGTTAGTAGATTTCTAATTTTGCATTGATGTCTGACGGATATCAGCAGATGAGGTTACCGACCATTAAAATTTTATTGGTTATGAATAAGCCGCATATATGAGGTTTTGATTATGGATGCCGATGATATTCCAAAAATTGCGAATATCCTGTCATTCAATAACATAGAATATCTGGTTGCTTATTTAGCATAATATCCATCGGGGAGCAAGGTTTGGTGACGTTCTTGGGGCAACTCCCTAATGGTCCTCACCTTCTCTAAGTCCATTCTGATGCGTGCGCACTCAATGATGTGGCCTAGGGGTTTTTTCCTGAGCAAAGAAACACTTTTCCTTCTTTACATATAGCTGGATCTCTCGCACTTCCCAAACATGAGTCTCAAGGACTCAATTAACGATTTATTGTTCGTGACAGACTGTCAGTCAGCCGCAAGTTGAAACAATTTTCAGTTCTTTTCTTGAAGGCCATTGCTAACATACCCTGGGTATCAAATACCCAGGGGACGTCAGCATATAAAATGAAAAAAAAGATGGAACAACTGGTTGCATTGTTCCCAAATATATATATATATATATATATATTATTTTTAAATAAATATAAAATATTAATAAAAATAATATAATATAAAAAATTTGTTGCATGTTATTACTAAAAATTACAAGTATAATGATTACAGTTGCATGTTTATTGTAAAAAGTTTCATATTAGAAAATATTTCATATTTATTGGCACAAGTTACATTTTTAATGGTATTAGTAGCATGTACAATGGTTAGAGTTACATATGCGATTTTCGAGGAATAAGTAATTGCATGTTAATGCTATAAATTGCATGTCTAATGGTTAACGTAGCATGTCCATTGTAAAATGTTTCATATTAGAAAATGTTTAATGTTTATTGTTAAAAGTTGCATGTCTAATGATATTAATTTCATATTCAATGGTCATATTTACATGTGCGGTTTTCGATGAATTTGCCATTTCACTAAAACGTTCAAATCTAATGGTTGAATGTTACATGTTCATTGTTAAAAGTTTCATATTAGAAAATGTTTCATGTTTATGGTTAAATGTTACATATGGTAGTAATTGCATATTCAATGGTCATATTTACATGTGCGATTTTGAGGCAGATTTGCATGTTATTGCTAAATATTTCAAGTCTAATGGTTGTCGTTTCATGTTTAATGTAAAACGTTTCATATTAGAAAATATTTCATGTTTATTGTTAAAAGTTGCATATCTAATGGTATTAATTGCATATTCAATGGTGATATTTACATGTGCGATTTTCGAGGCATTTGTCATTGCATGTTATTGCTAAAAATTATATGTCTAACGGTTCATGTTGCATGTCCATTATAAAACGTTTCATATTAGAAAATATTCATGTTTATTAAAAGTTGCATATCTAATGATATCATTGCATGTCAATGATGATATTTAATGTGCGGTTTACGAGGTATTTGCCATTGCATGTTATTGATAGAACTTTCAAGTCTAATGATTGTATGTTGCATGTTCATTGTTAAAAGTTTCATATTAGAAAATATTTCATGTTTATTAAAAGTTGCATATCTAATGATATCAATTGCATGTTCAATGATGATATTTACATGTGCGGTTTTCGAGGTATTTGCCATTGCATGTTATTGATAGAACTTTCAAGTCTAATGATTGTATGTTGCATGTTCATTGTTAAAAGTTTCATATTAGAAAATATTTCATGTTTATTATTAAATGTTACATATCTAATGGTAGTAATTGCATATTCAATGATTATATTTACGTGTGCGATTTTCGAGGCAGATGCAGATGCAATTGCATGTTATTGCTAAATATTTCAAGTCTAATGGTTGTCGTTTCATGTTTAATGTAAAACGTTTCATATTAGAAAAATTTCATGTTTATTGTTAAAAGTTGCATATCTAATGGTATTAATTGCATGTTCAATGGTGATATTTACATGTGCGATTTTCGAGGCGTTTGTCATTGCATGTTATCTCTAAAAATTGTATGTCTAACGGTTAATGTTGCATGTCCATTGTCAAACGTTTCATATTAGAAAATGTTTCATTTTTATTGTTAAAAGTTGCATATCTAATAGTATTAATTGCATGTTCAATGATGATATTTACATGTGCGGTTTTCGAGGTATTTGCCATTGCATGTTATTGATAGAACTTTCAAGTCTAATGATTGTATGTTGCATGGTCATTGTTATAAGTTTCATATTAGAAAATGTTTCATGTTTATTGTTAAATATTGCATATCTAATGATAGTAATTGCATATTCAATGGTCATATTTGTGTGTGCGGTTTTCGAGGCATTTACCATTGAATGTTATTGCTAAAACTTTCAAGTCTAATGGTTGCATGTTCATTATTAAAAGTTTCATATTAGAAAATGTTTCATGTTTATTGTTAAATGTTACATATCTAATGGTAGTAATTGCATATTCAATGGTCATATTTACATGTGCGATTTTCGAGGCAGATGCAATTGCATGTTATTCTAAATATTTCAAGTCTAATGTTGTCGTTTCATGTTTAATGTAAAATGTTTCATATTAGAAAATGTTTCATGTTTATTGTTAAAAATTGCATATCTAATGATATTAATTACATGTTCAATGGTGATATTTACATGTGCGATTTTCGAGGCAATTGTCATTGCATGTTATCGCTAAAAATTATATGTCTAACGGTTAATGTTGCATGTCCATTGTAAAACGTTTCATATTAGAAAATGTTACATGTTTTTGTTAAAAATTGCATATCTAATTGTATTAATTGCATGTTCAATGTGATGATATTTACATGTGCGGTTTTCGAGATATTAGCCATTGCATGTTATTGATAGAACTTTCAATTCTAATGGTTGTATGTTGCATGTTCATTGTTAAAAGTTTCATATTAGAAAATATTTCATGTTTATTGTTAAATATTGCATATCTAATGGTAGTAATTGCATTTTCAATGGTCATATTTACATGTGCCGTTTTCGAGGCATTTGTCATTGCATGTTATTGCTAAAACTTTCAAGTCTAATGGTTGCATGTTGCATGTTCATTGTTAAAAGTTTCATATTAGAAAATGTTCATGTTTATTGTTAAATGTTACGTATCTAATGGTAGTAATTGCATATTCAATGGTCATATTTACATATGCGATTTTCGTGGCAGATATAATTGCATGTTATTGCTAAATATTTCAAGTCTAATGGTTGTCGTTTCATGTTTAATGTAAAACCTTCATATTAGAAAATGTTTCATGTTTATTGTTAAAAGTTGCATATCTAATGGTGTTAATTGCATGTTCAATGGTGATATTTACATGTGCGATTATCGAGACATTTGTCATTGCATGTTATTGCTAAAAATTGTATGTCTAACGGTTAATGTTGCATGTCTTTTGTAAAACGTTTCATATTAGAAAATATTTCATGTTTATTGTTAAAAGTTGCATATCTAATGGTATTAATTCCATGTTCAATGGTGATATTTACATGTGTGATTTTCGAGGCATTTGTCATTGCATGTTATTGCTAAAAATTACATTTCTAAGGGTTAAAAAATTTGTTGCATCTTTTATGGTTGAAAGTTGTATCTTAATGGTGAAATTTCATATCGATGGTGTCAAGTTGCATGTATTGGTTATATCTAACTATTAAAAATTATTCAATATCATGTTTAATACTTCGATTTCGATACCAGGATGAATGGATTGGTGTTACGTGTTTGCCTTTCACCAGGAAACTTGCCGTGACAACTAGCCCGCGAAACTCCTGACATCCGCTCTGAAACAAGCTTGGTGTATGGCGCACCGCGATCAACGGATGTGAGTGAATGCATTGGCCGATTCTCATGCCTAATGATTTCGTGTTTAATGTTTATAAGTGAATACAAAAAGATGAAACATCACAAATAATGAGCACAAATTATTAATCTTGATATCTACTTATAATTTTCGTTAATTACATATGTTAATGAGCATGTATATGAGTTTTATACTTATTGTTTTCGCTCATAAATTTTATTCATTACGGGGCAGTGAATGAACATGAAGAGAGATTTTTTAATGTTGATATTTACTTAGAATTAGGTATGGAAATGGTAGGATATCCGACCAATTTGGACGAAACCGAAACCAAATACAATATCTCAATCTGAAAAAATTTAATAGTTGGTATCCATATCATAAACTGATCAAAAATTTCGATATCCGTAACCGACCGAAATAATCGAAAAATTATTTCATTCAAAAAAGAAATTTGAAAATTTTTGAAAATTAATCAATTTTTTACTTAGTTATTTATCTAATTTTTAAAGTTGGTTATAATTAATAGTATTTCGGATATTTACTAAAGTTAATGAGCATGAAGGATAATTTTTTTAATTTTTTTATAATTAATTTTTATTTAAATGAAAGCTAATGAGTATGAAAATGAAATTTTATTAATTACATAAGATATGCATTTTTAAAATTATATTTGTTGCCTTGTGTAGGCACTGCATTTTTACACATAAGTCCCTATGATGAGTCTCATTCTGGAGACACTACCTTTTAAGTCACGGAGGTCACGGAAAACGGACATCGGAAGGGAAAATTCAGAATAAACAAGGTTCACTATTTTCGTTCGTGCTGCGTTCGTTAATTCGTTCGAACTCCAAACAGATTGCGGGCGTTCGTGCCGCGTTCTAGGAGGCGTTCGAACGGTGTCGGTAATTATGGTTTTGCTGCAAGCCTCACATCAAGCCCAATTCGCCCAAACCTTGGCCCACACGCCCAAGCCCACTTAAAACACATATTTAACACATGGTGAAATCAAAACAAATCTAAAAATCACATACCAAACTAAAAAGATGTCATGCCTAATTAAAATCAATCAACCAATTATATTCCCAATCAAATATATATTATTTCTAACTTAAAATATTGTATGCTTAATCAATACAAACTAAATATTCAACCTCCCTAATCTAAACCAAATCAAATCCCTTGCTTTCCTTGTCCAACACCAAATCAAATCCTCCCTTTAATGCCAAATCCCTTCCTTGTGAGACAAGGTGAAGCCCTAGCCATTCTCTATATAAACAACACCTCTCCAAGGCATTCCCCCTCCTAGAGTGCACGCCCATTATAGAAAAGAAGAAAAGAATTTCCAACAACCCCTAACCTAGCCACCCCTCTCTGGACTCTCTCTCTAATACACGCCCTAACTCACGCCATCCACAGCCTTGACCTGCACCCTAAAAACAGCCAGTAATCCCCCCTGAAACAACCGCATATTACCCTCACAAACACTCCTAAAACACCCCCTGAAATCAGTCCCAAACAGCAGCCCTAAACACACACCAAAACAGTCCCCTAAATTACCAAAAAACAGTAACCAAAACATCCCAAAAACAGTAACTAAAAATACAGCAGCAAAACAGTAGCAACGGCAGCGAATCGGAGTCAAAAGCAGCAGCAAAAGACGGAGAACGACAACTCAAAACAGTAAGACAACAAACGAGAACAGTGAACCAGTGAACCGGAAGAGTTGCGGAACATCCACCCTTCCGACGATCGTGTACCGTACATCCGAGAGGTGATTTAAAAGGTTAGACCTGAGGGCACTTTTTCATTAGTTTATATACGTTTCTTTTATTATTGAATTCTATTCGCATGAGAGTCGTTTATGGATGCATGTTGTGGCTTGAATGAAATGGAAGAGTGTCGTCTCTTGTGGTATATAGGATGGAAACCCAGACGTAAATTCCGTAGCCGAATCCGAATGGACGGTAGTGCGTTCTGTACTTGGGATACAACTCCACGTACCACTTGAGTAAACGGCACCCTCTATTGTTTGGTGTTGCTTTGGTTTACTTGTGTATGATATAATCGAGTGCATGGGCTCAGTAAGTGCGATGAAAGGTCCCATAATCGGAAGGGTTAAAATCCTTCACCATGATGCTTTGCCGCACCGATTGATGTGTGTTCGGTTGAATGCGAGATACGTTCAATCGGGCACACTACGTTTAATGTTATTGCTTTTAACTCTTTGTATGCATGATTCAATCGAGCGCATGGGCTTAGTAAGTGTGATGTGAGATCCCCTATGGGGAGGGGTTTAAAGCCCTTTACCACGATGCTTTGCCGCGCCGGTTGATGTGTGTCCGCTTGAATGCAAGATACGCTCAATCAGGCATATTTAGTTTGATATGATTGTCTTCATGTTTGTATGCATGATGCGATCGAGCGCATGGGCCTAGTAAGTGCGATGAGAGGTCCTCTAATTGAAGAGGTTAAAATCCTTTACCACGATGCTTTGCCGCGCCTCGCATTGTACTATTTGTCATTTATGTATTGCGTCCCATTTCATGCATCAGGTCTGTTCCCGTTCGAACGCGTTTACGAACGCAACTCGAACGCGCATGTATTTTTCCTTGTCATGCATCAGGTCTTATTTCTGTTCGAACGCGTTCACAAACGCCATACGAACGTGAGTATTATGTTTCATTTCCGTTCGAACGCGTTCACAAACGCCACACGAACGTGTGCATTCTGTTTCATTACCGTTCGAACGCGTTTACGAACGCTACTCGAACGAGAACCTTCTGTTTACCATTCGAACGCGTCTACGAACGCTTCACGAACGCACACGGTAAACAGATCCTCTTGCATCACATTACGACATGTCCATCTTAGCATATGGTTACCCCTTTGTACGCTATGCATTTGTATTACCTCTCTAGTTGTCTGTGCCTACAATGTTATATATCGTCATTTTTATTTCCTTTACATTACATGCAAATGTTACCATGACTGTTTGTGTTTATATTTACATGAATGATTGAATTCTTATGACGTTATGTGCTTGTTGTTGCGAAGGCCTACTTTTGAGCATGTGAATTTGGCAATAAGATTTGGTTTCATGTATGTTAGATGTAAACCATACTTTTAAGCATGTGAATCTAGGATTGTGTTGCACTTGGAAATATATGTCATAGGCTTGTTGGGATTATTGCATAAATCTTACATTACAAGTTGCATAAGTAAGGGACCATTCCGAACCCAATGGTTTGAGGTCTTCCCTTGCGAGGGGTGAGTACGGCCTTAAATCTCATTTTCCCGGTTCACACCGGGTGGCGACTCCATTACTCTCCAGTTTAGTCCCCCGTGGCTACTCCATACTCCCGACTAGGCCCGCGAGCCTGGAACAACATTGCGTCGCCCTAGATTCCTGTGTTCCCACAGTTTGGCGACTCCACTGGGGATAGAGAATCGGCCCCGAAATAATGCCTTGTAATGTATAGGTTTATGCTTTAATTAACCGTGTCTACAAATGTGTGAAATGGGGGTTGTGATCAAAGGCATTTTGAGGCTAGGTAATGGTTTGGTGTCTTCCTTCACTCACTACCTTTCTAGAAGGAAAAGCTGTGAAGGCACCTAGATAGCCATCTACTCGTAGCCTATTGTGATAGACTAATTTGGATGACTCGTTGTTTATTCCTGACACCAAGCGATAAGAGCCTAAGAGGCTTGGGTATTTAAGTGAGCCTCGCTCCACCTTCCATTTGGGGAATCTACAACGGGAAATCCATTTGACAGTCTGTCACACACCATAGCTCATTGACAAGTACCTTAGTGTATAAAAAAGGGTGTGCTCACTTGGTTGCTCGAACCCTTGATTGGGGAGACCTAGTTGTGGGCCATCCTTCGCCGATGAGAGCCTTTGTCCATACTCCCACGAACCCATGCGTAGACCGGGTTGTATAGCCTATAACAAATATTTCCTTGTGCTTTAGGACCATTATCATTTGGATGAATTGGACTCTTTGTCAAAAATGCGAACTTGTTGGGCCATTTAAACTGGGGCAGATTCGTATCTTATGACAATTAGGCCCAAAGCTTCTGAAATTATGGTGGGCCACACGGTAGAAGTTATTATTTTATGTTTATAATATCTTCCTTGTATGCTTATGTTTGGGAACATTGCTATTTGAATCCATCTGGATCTTTTGTCATGAGATATGGGCTTGTTGGGCCATTTAAACTGGGACAAGAACATATCTTATGACGATTGGGCCAAGGCTTCTAAAATGATAATGGGCCGACTTGCTTGAAAATTTTAGCTGATTTAGTATGTTATATATGTTACATGCATCTCATGCACACCCATGCATACATATATCATGTTATCCCTTGTGTTCTGAAAGCCATCATAGATTCCCGTTGGGTTAGAAAAAAGGGAAGACTCACCAAAATACTGAGAACAGACATGAGTGAATCAAATATTGAGGTATCCCGGATAGATCAGTTGGAGAATGGTTTCGCTAAGATTACTGAACAGTTGCAAGCCTTGACTACTGCCATGAAAGATATGGCTGTGCCCCGTGCTGGGGGAAATTCTGAGAATGTAAGGCGCGAAGAGCCTCCGAATGGGTTGGGGGATGATATCCCCACTTTTGATGATGACATAGCAGAGTATGCAACATGCAAAGTGATTGGGTCTCAGACAGAATTTCAGAAGCTTCGGGATCAGGTTGAAACAGTTACCCGCAAAATGAGGGGTAAACATGAAGAGTTGTTAGATTATAAGGCAATGACCTTCGGAGAACAGCTGCCAGCTCAGTTTAAAATGCCCGACATGGCCAAGTTTAATGGGAATGGAGACCCAAGAGTCCATCTGCAGCAATATTTCTCAGTCATGAGTTCAGTGGGCCTATCACAGCCAGCCAAGTCCAAAGATGTTTGGGATGTCACTTGAGGGGGCACCTGTGGTTTGGTATCATAGCCTTGAGAAGAAGGTTAAGGAAGATTGGAGGGAACTAGCTGATGCTTTTCTGAAGCAGTATGTCACAGACTTAGAAATTGATTGTCACTCCGTGATTTGGAGAACACTAAGCAGAAGCCAGAGGAAAGTTTCAAAGAGTATGTGGATCGCTGGAGAAGCCAGCTTTTGAAAATGCAGACTCGGCCTTCAGAGAAAGACCAAATTAAGATGATTATCAAGGGCACCAAGCCCTCTATTTATGGTAAGCTGAGGAGGATGACTTCGATGATTTCTGATTTTCGACAGTTGAGGGAAACTGTCATGGATATTGAGGAAGAGGAGGCTGAAAACAGAAAGTTTTATGGCCAGAATAAAAGAACTTTTGGGGGGCCTTCTGAGATAAAGCCCGCTACTGCCGCGAAGTCGCTGCCATCAGAAACCGGCAATTCTCCACCTTGGTAGACCTTTGTCGAAGGTATTTGAAAAGTTGCAGGGACAAGGAATCTTGAAACCCTTAGAAGGCAAGCCACTTCCGCACCCCCCACCACCACACATAAATGTGAACCTTTATTGTCACTTCCACCAGCTACATGGCCATGACACTGACAACTGCACCCGCCTCAGGCATGAAATTCAAGATCTCATAGATTCCCACAAAATACCCAACCCATGAAAAGAAACTATCAACCACCAAGCTTCTTACATGGATGACAGTGAAGAACCATAGGCCGAGGAAGAAGGCAGTGCTGCGGATGATGGAGATGTTCCTCATAGTCTATTTGATCCAGTTTTTTAAATGACATTGATTTTGTTACTTTTTCGAACTCTTTTCCTTAACAATAATAAAGACGTTCATTTTGCTGAAACTCTTCTGCAATATGAATATATTTGAGAAAAGTATTCAACCTTGGTACTATGGAATCCAGTGATGAACACGGGGAACCTTCTAAATAAGCAAACAGAAAAGATAAGATAGACATTTAGAAATTGGGAAATAGAGCCAGTGAAGATATCAGACTTGGAAGGGAATTAGTTCACCGAGCCAATCAACGTAGACAGATTGAAGAAATAGCTTGTCTGAGGAAGAGAAGGCTAAGCAGTCACCAAGAGAATTGACGGAAGACCTAACCCGACGGGATAGGAACATTCATGCATGCATACACGTAACGCATTTTGCATCCTTTCCTGTTTGTTTTGTAATAACAGGTTTCAAAGGAGAAAAAAAAAGAAAGCGCCGAATGCAAGCCAACCAGAAGCAGTAACAGTACAATGTCAGCAATCTTCAGGAACGAATCACATGGGCGAGGCCCATATCATCAGTATCAGTTTGGGATGAATCCCAAGGGTCGAGGCCCACTTCAGCATCAGTTTTGGGGATAAGTCCCAGGGCCGAGGCCCACATCAGCATCAGTTTGGGGCGAGGCCCGTATTAGCATCAGTATCAGTCTTGCCGGGTATGGCATTCTGGGGGTGAGGCCCACATTACATCAGTATCAGCATTGCCGGGTATGGCATTCTGGGGGCGAGGCCCATATTACATCAGATCAGTTCTGCCGAGAATGGCACTCCGAGAATGGAGATATAGTCCGGGAATGGACAGTTCAAGAATGAACAAGCCGAGAATGGCAATCCAAGAATGGAGCAGAGTTCAAGAATGAACAAGTCGGAAATGACACTCCGAGAATGGAGATATAATCCAAGAACGGAGCAGAGTTTAAGAATGAACAAGTCAGAAATGACACTCCGAGAATGGGGATAAAGTCCGGGAATGGATAGTTCAAGAATGAACAGGCCGAGAATGGCAATCCAGAATGGAACAGAGTTCAAGAATGAACAAGCCGAGAATGGCAATCCAAGAATGGAGCAGAGTTCAAGAATGAACAAGCCGAGAATGGCAATCCCAGAATGAAGCAGAGTTCAGGAATGAACAAGCCAGGAATGGCACCCCAAGAATGGAAGCACGGTTCGGGAATGGACCACCTTACAGTAACAGTTCGAGAATGGACACCTCACAGTAACGGTTCGAGAATGGACCAACTCACAGTAACGGTTCGGGAATAAACCACCTTACAGTAACAGTTCGAGAATGGACACCTCACAGTAACGGTTCGGGAATGAACCAACTCACAGTAACGGTTCGAGAATGGACCACCTCACAGTAACAGTTCGGGAATGAACCACCTTACACTAACAGTTCGAGAATGGACACCTCACAGTAACGGTTCGGGAATGAACCAACTCACAGTAACGGTTCGAGAATGGACCACCTCACAGTAACGGTTCGGGAATGAACCACCTTACAGTAACAGTTCGAGAATGGACACCTCACAGTAACGGTTCGGGAATGAACCAACTCACAGTAACGGTTCGGGAATGGACCACCTCACAGTAACAGTTCGAGAATGGACACCTCACAGTAACGGTTCGGGAATGAACCAACTCACAGTAACGGTTCGAGAATGGACCACCTTACGGTAATGGTTCGAGAATGGACCACGTCACAACACGGTTCGGGAATGAACCAGGGGTCGCAACACCTCACCACCCAAATCAACTCAACACGTGGAAAGTCAAGTGGCAGTTGGCGAGCCAGGTAAGTGAAAATGCATTGCATAACTTTGATAGGATTGTCACTGTTGCACATTACACAAGTCCCATCAAAGTGGGGGCGACTATAGGCACTGTATTTTTACACATAAGTCCCTATGATGAGTCTCATTCTGGAGACACTACCTTTTAAGTCACGGAGGTCACGGAAAACGGACATCGGAAGGGGAAATTCAGAATAAACAAGGTTCACTATTTTCGTTCGTGCTGCATTCGTTAATTCGTTCTAACTCCAAACAGATTACGGGCGTTCGTGCCGCGTTCTAGGAGGCGTTCGAACGGTGTTGGTAATTCTGGTTTTGCTGCAAGCCTCACATCAAGCCCAATTCGGCCAAACCTTGGCCCACACGCCCAAGCCCACTTAAAACACATATTTAACACATGGTGAAATCAAAACAAATCTAAAAATCACATACCAAACTAAAAAGATGTCATGCCTAATTAAAATCAATCAACCAATTATATTCCCAATCAAATATATATTATTCCTGACTTAAAATATTGTATGCCTAATCAACACAAACTAAATATTCAACCTCCCTAATCTAAACCAAATCAAATCCCTTGCTTTCCTTGTCCAACACCAAATCAAATCCTCCCTTTAATGCCAAATCCCTTCCTTGTGAGACAAGGTGAAGCCCTAGCCATTCTCTATATAAACAACACCTCTCCAAGGCATTCCCCCTCCTAGAGTGCACGCCCATTATAGAAAAGAAGAAAAGAATTTCCAACAACCCATAACCTAGCCACCCCTCTCTGGACTCTCTCTCTAATACACGCCCTAACTCACGCCATCCACAGCTTTGACCTGCACCCTAAAAACAGCCAGTAATCCCCCCTGAAACAACCGCATATTACCCTCACAAACACTCCTAAAACACCCCCTGAAATCAGTCACAAACAGCAGCCCTAAACACACACCAAAAAAGTCCCCTAAATTACCAAAAAAAAGTAACCAAAACATCCCAAAAACAGTAACTAAAAATACAGCAGCAAAACAGTAGCAACGGCAGCGAATCGGAGTCAAAAGCAGAAGCAAAAGATGGAGAACGACAACTCAAAACAGTAAGACAACGAACGAGAACAGTGAACCAGTGAACCGGAAGAGTTACGGAGCATCTACCCTTCCGACGATCGTGTACCGTACATCCGAGAGGTGATTTAAAAGGTTAGACCTGAGGGCACTTTTTCATTAGTTTATATTCGTTTCTTTTATTATTTAATTCTATTCGCATGAGAGTCGTTTATGGATGCATGTTGTGGCTTGAATGAAATGGAAGAGTGTCGTCTCTTGTGGTATATAGGATGGAAACCCAGACGTAAATTCCGTAGCTGAATCCGAATGGACGGTAGTGCGGTCTGTACTTGGGAAACAACTCCACATACCACTTGAGTAAACGGCACCCTCTATTGTTTGGTGTTGCTTTGGTTTATTCATTTCTCGTCACTTGAATTCTGTATGCCGCTTATTTGTGTATGATATAATCGAGTGCATGGGCTCAGTAAGTGCGATGAAAGGTCCCCTATTCGGAAGGGTTAAAATCCTTCACCACGATGCTTTGCCGAACCGATTGATGTGTGTTCGGTTGAATGCGAGATACGTTCAATCGGGCACACTACGTTTAATATTATTGCTTTTAACTCTTTGTATGCATGATTCAATCGAGCGCATAGGCTTAGTAAGTGTGATGTGAGATCCCCTATGGGGAGGGGTTTAAAGCCCTTTACCACGATGCTTTGCCACGCCGGTTGATGTGTGTCCGTTTGAATGCAAGATACGCTCAATCGGGCATATTTAGTTTGATATGATTGTCTTCATGTTTGTATGCATGATGCGATCGAGCGCATGGGCCTAGTAAGTGCGATGATAGGTCCTCTAATTGAAGAGGTTAAAATCCTTTACCACGATGCTTCGCCGCGCCTCGCATTGTACTATTTGTCATTTATGTATTGCGTCCTATTTCATGCATCAGGTCTGTTCCCGTTCGAACGCGTTTACGAACGCAACTCGAACGCGCATGTATTTTGCCTTGTCATGCATCAGGTCTTATTTATGTTCGAACGCGTTCACAAACGCTATACGAACGTGAGTATTCTATTTCATTCCGTTCGAACGCGTTCACAAACGCCACACGAACGTGTGCATTCTATTTCATTACCGTTCGAACGCGTTTACGAACGCTACTCGAACGAGAACCTTCTGTTTACCGTTTGAACGCGTCTACGAACGCTTCACGAACGCACACGGTAAACAGATCCTCTTGTATCATATTACGACATGTCCATCTTAGCATATGGTGACCCCTTTGTACGCTATGCATTTGTATTACCTCTCTAGTTGTCTGTGCCTACAATGTTATTTATTGTCATTTTGATTTCCTTTACATTACATGCAAATGTTACCATGACTGTTTGTGTTTATATTTACATGAATGATTGAATTCTGATGACGTTATGTGCTTGTTGTTGCGTAGGCCTACTTTTGAGCATGTGAATTTGGCAATAAGATTTGGTTTCATGTATGTTAGATGTAAACCATACTTTTAAACATGTGAATATAGGATTGTGTTGCACTTGGAAATATATGTCATAGGCTTGGTTGGATTATTGCATAAATCTTTACATTACAAGTTGCATAAGTAAGGGACCATTCCGAACCCAATGGTTTGAGGTCTTCCCTTGCGAGGGGTGAGTGCGGCCTTAAATCTCATTTCCCGGTTCACACCGGGTGGCGACTCCATTACTCTCCGGTTTAGTCCCTCGTGGCTACTCCGTACTCCCGACTAGGCTCGCGAGCCTGGAACAACATTGCGTCGCCCCAGATTCCTGTGTTCCCACACTTGTATTTGTTAATTTACTTAATATAATTATCATTACTCCTAGATTATGTAATGGGCATAATATGGGCTTGTCAAATTACATGCCAAAGTCAAAAATAAAAAAGGGCCAGACCATATTCAAGTATCAAGCATGGGCCTCCTATTATACTTAAACTACTTCATAAATGGAAATTAAAATTTGGTATATTAATTTGAAGTTGACGTGCTTGGCAGTGATGCATGAGGGAGTTATTCTTTGCCAACCACCCCATGCAAGAAAATTCATTCTAGCTTCCAGGGACCTACGTCCAGCTTGTTCAGTGTTTCTGGTTTCACCAGTTTGTTCAATGTTTCTGGTTTCATCAAGAAGTTCGGTGGTTCTAGTTTCATCAGCAAGCAAATTCTATCATCTTCTGTCATCAGCGTGTTCGGTGGTTCTGGTTTCATCAGTAAGTAAATTCCATAATCAGATTTCATCAACTTGTTCAGTGTTTCTGGTTTCATCAGCAATCAAATTCCATCACTAGCTTGCATCATCTTGTTAGGTGGTTGATTAAAGTTAAAAATTTATCAAAGTTTTTTTTTTGATTAAGTCAGATTATATATTTGGTATATTTATTTTTTGC
>SKCR01009737.1:0-12755 GCA_019454045.1 Zanthoxylum bungeanum
TCTTGTAACTTTTAGTGATTGATATGCAGTCACTATTCATGAAAGAAGTGGTTGTGAGGCATTAAATGAGATTTTGGCTCCAAAAATTTTGGTTTGACTTTTGGAAATGATATACCAAATTTTGTAAAGCTTTTTCATTAATTATTTTTAGAAAACAAAATAAGAAAACACATATATCTCTCTCTCTCTCTCTCATAGTTTTCGGCCAAGGGGCCAAAACTTCATCCTCTCTCATTTTCTTCACAAAATCGTGAACAAGAAGAGCTAAATGGAAAATTTGTGGCAATTTTTCCAATGCTAGCACATGAAGGGTCATCCTAAGGTGATAGGGAAACCAACTTATGAGCTTGGAATCACCATTTGCATAGCTTGGAGCTTGGAGCATCAATGGAGGACATCCATGGAGGTTGATCGAAAATCACAAGGACAACAAGGAGCAAAACCGAGAGCTTCATGGAGCAAGGGCTTGTGTTCGTCGCGTCACAAAATCCGATCAATGTAAGTACGATTCCTCCACTCTTCGTTGAGTATTCACATGTGTTTCTTTGCTTGAAATAGATCTTGGGACTTAATAGAAACTAACAACTACCATAGCACATTCACACCACTCACACACACACTACCCTAGCCCAGTACACTGACCAAACTCACGCACACACAGCCCCTCACGTAAACAAATAAACACATAGCCCTTACTGCCTCTCCCATAACCGATCAAACAAATCAACAAATACACCCCCTTAAATTACCCAAAGATAGTCCCTAAAATCACCCAAAGACACTCCAAAAAAACCCCATAAACCATTACAAAACAGTCCAGAAAATAACCCAAAACAGTGAATAAATCACCCGAAAACAGTCCCCGAATACCCCTAAAAATAGTAACCAAAAAACATCAGCAAAATAGAGGAAGTAGCAGCCCAAAACAGCGAGGCAACGAAGGAAAAAAACGAACCAGTAAATCAGAAAAGTTGCGGAGCATCAACCCTTCCGAAAACCGTGTAACGCACTTCCAAGAGGCGACTTAAGAGGTTAGACCTGAGGGCACTCTTTTATTTATTCCCGCTCTTTTTCTGTTATTTGTTATTACTTCTTCGCATTCATATTGTTGATTCATGTATGTTGTGGCCATGGGATGAATGATTTTGTGCTATCTCTCATGGAATATCGGATGGAAACCCGGACGTAAATTCCGTAGCCGAATCTGAATGGACTGTAGTGCAGTCTGAACTCGGGATACAATTCCACATACCACTTGAGAAACACACATATTTGTTTCATCCAATCTTGTGTTTATTCGTTGTTCATTAGAAATAGTATGTTACTTTTATACATGATTAGGTTGTTTAGTATGTTATTTTTATGCATGATTTAGTTCATTATTTCCGTGCATGATTTAGTTATTTCCTTCGCATTAGGAACTTAATTATATCACTTCTACATTTATGTTTAGATTATTATTTATTTACATTGCCATGCTTATCGATTAAATGTATTCATGAGATTGTGTGCTTGCCGTTTTTCCGACTTACTTTTATGCATGCAAACTTAGATATAGGTTATATGCAAACTTAGATATAGGTTATAAGAAAATTTTGATATAGGTTGTATGTGAACTTAGATGTAGGATATGTTGCGTAGACTCGGTTATATTATTACATAAATCCGTTCATTACAAGTGGCATAAGTAAGGCACCATTTTGAACCCAACGGTTTGAGGTCTTCCCTTGCGAGGGGTGAGTGTGGCCTTAAATCATTTCCTAGTTTACACTGGGTGGCGACTCCATTTTATTTCTCCGGTTTAGTCCCCCGCGGGCTACTCCGTACTCCCAACCGGGCCGCGAGTCTGGAACAGCGTCACCGATTTCTTTGTCCTACAGTCTGGCGACTCCACTGGGGATAGAGAATCGGCCCCGAAATAATGCCTTGTAAGGGTTAAAGGGGTTTAATCAAAGGCACTATTAGAGCTAGGTAATGGTTTCGTGTCCTCCTTCATTCACTACCTTTTTATAAGGAAAAGTTGTGAATGCACCTAGATAATCATTTACTCGAAACTTACCGTGATGGACTAATTTGGAGGACCTGTTGTTTATTCCTGTCACCAAGGCGTTAAGAGCCTAAGAGGCTTGGGTATTTAAGAGAGTCCGCTCCACCCTCCCTATGCGAATCTTCAATCGGAAATCCATCTGATAGTCAGTCATGCACCATAACTCGTTGCCACGTACCTTAGCGTATAAAAAAGGTGCGCTCACTTGGTCGCCCGGACCCTTGAGTGGGGAGACCTAGTTGTGGGCAATCCTTCACCGACAAGAGCCTTTTTCTATACCCCTATAAACCCGCATATGAACTGTAGTTGTAGGACCGATAGAAAAACACCCCTTTATGTTTACGTTTGGGTCCATCGTCATTTGGGTTCAGTTGGACCTTTTGTCATGAGGTATGGGCTTGTTGGGCCATTTAAATTGGGACGGCTTCGTGCCTTATGACAATTAGGCCAAAAGCTTCTAAAATGCCAATGGGCCATTTTGTGTTTAGGCCCCTCATCATTTGAATTTGTTTAGCCATGTTATCGCAAAAGTGTAAACCTGTTGGGCCTTTTCAACTGGGACAAGTTTGCACCACATAATAGTATGATTGAATGCTTTAAAATGATAATGGGCCGACTTATATATTCCATGCATCGCACGCATACATGCTAACATGCAGTTTTAAAAGACACCATAGATACCCGTTGGGTTAGGGAAGAGGGAAGACTCGTCAAAAGGCCTTCAGCGAACATGAGCGAATTAGAAAACGAGGGATCCCGTATGGATCAACTGGAGACCAGTCTCACCAAGGTTACCGAGCAGTTGCAAGCTTTGACCACTACAGTGGCTAATATGGCTGCGACCCGCGCTGGGGGAGGCTCTGAGAATGTGACATGAAGAGCCTCTGAACAAGTTGAATGATGATATCCATATTTTGATGATGACGTGGCTGAGTATGCCGCGGGAAGGATAGCTGGGTCCCAGACAAAGTTGCAGAAACTCCTGGATCAGGTAGAGTCAGTTACCCGCAAGCTGAATGGTAAACATGAGGATTTGGTAGATTATGAGGTGATGACTTTGAGGAGCAGCTGCCGGTTCAATTCAAGATGTCTGACATAGCCAGGTTCAATGGGAACGGGGATCCAAGGGTCCATCTCCGATAGTATATTATGTGATGGGTTCAGTGGGTCTGTCGAAGCGTCAGGTTCAGAAGATGTTCGAGATGTCACTTGAGGGGGCACCCGTGGTATATTATCACGGCCTTGAGAGGAAGGGAATGATGATGATTGGAGGGCATTGGCAGAAACCTTTCTGAAACAGTATGTCATGGATTTGGAGATCGACTTGTCGCTTCGCGACTTGGAGAATACCAAACAAAAGCGGAGATGAAAGCTTCAAGGATTATGTAGATCGCTGGAGGAGCCAGCTTTTGAAGATGCAGACTCGGCCATCAGAGAAGGATCAGATCAAGATGATCATCAAGGGTACTAAGCCCTCTATTTATGACAAGCTGAGGAGGATGACCTCTATGATTGGTGATTTTCGACAGTTGAGGGAGACTGTTATGGATATTGAGGAGGAAAAAGTTGAGAACAGAAAGTTATATGGCCAGAATAGAAAGACTTTTGGGGTCCTTCTGAGACCAAGCCCGCTACTGCTGAGATAGCTGCCGTCAGAAACAGGCGATTCTTCAATCTTGGTAGACCTTTGTCAAAGGTGTTTGAAAAGCTGAAGATGCAAGGGCTCCTAAACCCTTAGAACCTAGACCATTTCCAAACCATGTGCCACCTCACCTCAACCTAAACCTGTATTGTTACTTCCATTAGGAAAAAGGCCATGACACCGACAACTGCGCCCGCCTTAGGCATGGGATCCAAAACCTCATTGACACCCATAAAATACATGATCAGACAGAAAAAGAACAACCCAACACACAGAAATCCTCTACCTAACTATCACTCTATTCCACCACCCACCTATATGATCAACTTCGGCCTACCCGAAAGCTTTGTCCTCCAAACTCTCAACTACCAAGCTTCTTGCATGGGGATATGGGATGGCAGCAGTGAAGAACCATAGGTTGAGGAAGAAGACATTGCTGCAGACTATGAAGATGCTTTTCTGGTTTATTTGATTACAATCATGCATTTTTAATAATAAAGACATTGATTTTGCCTATTTGTTCCAGTCTTTTCCTCAATAGTTAAGCATGGGTCCGATGATGATATTGTTTGCTTCAGGGTGAAACCTTAGAAACGATAAGTGCGAGAGGTACTCTCATCCGATATTTTGAGTATTGATCTAGGTTAGACTCGCAAGCACTTAATTATAGGATTTTAGCAGTGAAAGCCTGAGTAGTCGGCAATGTGACTAGTTGAAGAGAGTGCAGATCGATGAATGACCATTCGCTTAGATTTCCATCCTGACTTACTTGTATTACGATATATGGTATGGTTAGAAACAAAAAGAAAAGTCTCTCAAGAAGAAAATATAAACCACCTATAACGATAAACGTGAAGCTACCCATGGGCGAGTATTAGGACCACCATGAGGAGAAATGCTACCTTAAAGGGTAGGTGTGTCAAAAAAAAAAAATAAGAAATGAAATAGAAGAATGATGAAAGAGACAAAAAGAAAGAGGAAGAAAGCCATATCACATTGAGTATGAGGAAGTAATTGCAGAGCATGACTAAGACATCTAGGTTGGTTAGACCCACTGATCCCATTCTTCGAGACAAAATCATCGAGTTGGCTTGCTTACGGATTAAGCTGTGAAAGAACCTTGGCACAGACACACTTAAAGTCTAGTTCAGATCATTTATTCAAACGGTCGGATTTGAGTTGTATCGAGTACTTTGAAGGTTCCTTGGTTTCGACACTAAACATCATTTGAGGACGAAAATATGTTTAGCTATCGAGATTATCTCGAGAGAGGCAGTATAGTAAATTGGTATGTAACATCACATCAGGAGATCTACCTTGACCTAATGAAAGCAGCAAAGAACAGAAAGATGAACCGAGACTGGGGGCGACCAGTCTACCCTTTCTCATACAGCACGGTTCGGGAATAAACCATCACATATCATCAGTATCAGTTTTGGAGATGAGTCCCAGGATCGAGGCCCACACATCAGTATCAGTTTTGGGGATGAGTCTCAGGGTCGAGGCCCACATCAGTATCAATTTTGGGTATGAGTCCCAGGGTCGAGGCCCACACATCGGTATAAGTTTTGGGGATGAGTCCCAGGGTCGAGGCCTACATCAGTATCAATTTTGGGGATGAGTCCCAGGGTCGAGGCCCACACATCGGTATCAGTTTTGGGGATGAGCCCCAGGGTCGAGGCCCACATCAGTATCAGTTTTGGGTATGCGTCCCTCACACATGCCGAGCCCCCACAGATAGATGCGGGGGAATGGCGCTCCAGGAATAGAGCATGGGTAGAGGCCCTATCAGATGCCGGGAATGGCGCTCCGGGAATGAAGCAAGGTTCGGAAGGGGACCAAAGGAAACTGAGCAATCAACCAGCATAAGATTTGACAGAATTAAACTATAGCGCAGGGACATGGCGACTAAAGACATTTATAGGCAAAGGGTGCCAAAAAGCACCAGCAAAGCTTAACCTATCGGAATAGGAAATACTTCCATGCATACATGCATACACGTCACATGCACACAATTTTTGTCTTGTTTTTATTTGCAGGGTTTGAAGAAAAGCGGCAAAGACAAACAGTTCGGGAACAAGGCCAAGGGAATAAAGCCCACAATCAATTCAGTTCGGGAACAAAGCCCATTCACTACACAGTTCGGGAATAAAGCCCAGGGAATAAAGCCCATAATCGATACAGTTTGGGAACAAAGCCCACATTAAGTACAACTTGGAACAAAGCCCACAATCAACACAAGTTCGAGAACAAAGCCCAAGGAATAAAGCCCAAAATCAATTCAGTTCGGGAATAAAACCCACAATCAACAGTTCGGGAACAAAGCCCAGGGAATAAAGCCCACAATCAACAGTTCGAGAATTAAGCCCACAATCAACACAAGTTCGGGAACAAAGCCCAGGAAATAAAGCCCACAATCAATTCAGTTCAGGAATAAAACCCACAATCAACAGTTCGGGAACAAAGCCTAGGGAATAAAGCCCACAATCAACAATTCGGGAACAAAGCCCACAGTCAAAACAAGTTCAGGAACAAAGCCAGGGAACAAAGCCCATAATTAATTCAGTTCGGGAATAAAGCCCACAATCAACAGATCGGGAACAAAGCTCACATTCAGTACAGCTCGAGAATAAAGCCTACATTCGGTATATCTTGGGAACAAAGCCCACTCTATACACAGTTCGGGGTCCAAAATGTAAATTCTAGAAGGTATAGGGACCTTTCTAAAATTTACCAGAATTTTGCGGACGTGGCACTAATACTGACGTGTCAGACACGTGGAAGACACGTGTCGCTGACTGGATGACACGTGGCTGCTGACTGGTCTGATGATGTGGCAGGCTGACTAGACTGCTGACCGTGCATGACAGGCTGACGTGGCGGACGACTGGACGCTAACGTGGCATTGACTCAGCATCTTATACCTTCATCGGCACGTGGAGGGGCGTGGAGCGCGTCGAAGGCGTGGGGCAGCTTCTGTGTGGCGTGTGCGGCGCGTGAGCCTTCCTCGGACCTTCGATTGATCACCGAAAAAAACCACCGTGCTCGTCTTGTCGTGAAAAAACTGATGGTATACTCAAAATCAATTTTTGACAACTTTCATTGGAACCGATTTTCCAAACCGAAGATCTATTTTTGAGTTTCGGGATCTCTCCATGGAACCTTAGCTCTTGATACCACTTATTGTGATAAAAACACACACAATAGAGGATAAATAAGAGAAAATTCTCTCGTGGTATATCGGATGGAAACCCGGACAAAAATTTCGTAGCCGAATCCGACTGGACGGTAGTGCGGTCTGAACTCGGGATACAATTCCACGTACCACTTGAGAAACGCACATATTTCGTTTCATCCAATCTCGTGTTTATTCGTTGTTTATTAGAAACAATATGTTACTTTTATGCATAATTAGGTTGTTTAGTATGTTATTTTTATGCATGATTTAGTTGATTATTTCCAAGCATGATTTAGTTATTTCCTTCGCATTAGGAACTTAATTATATCACTTCTACGTTTATGTTTATATTATTATTTATTTACAATGCCATGCTTATCGATTTAATGTATTCATGAGATTGTGTGCTTGCCGTTATTCCGACTTACTTTTATGCATGCAAACTTAGATATAGGTTATATGCAAACTTAGATATAGGTTATATGCAAACTTAGATATAGGTTGTATGCGAACTTAGATGTAGGATATGTTGCGTAGACTCGGTTATCCATTCATTACAAGTGGCATAAGTAAGAGACCATTCCGAAACTAACGGTTTGAGGTCTTCCCTTGCGAGGGGTGAGTGTGGCCTTAAATCATTTCCTAGTTTACACTGGGTGGCGACTCCATTTTATTTCTCTAGTTTAGTCCCCCGCGGGTTACTCCGTACTCCCAACCGGGCTGCGAGCGTGGAACAGCGTCGCCGATTTCTGTGTCCTACAGGTAGCATTCTATATCTCTTGTTCTTGATTTACCTCGGTTCTTGTCTGATCTACCTGGGCCTCGGCTTTTACTCCTCCCCTTTATGTTGGTCTTCTCAGTCACTAAAGCTTCTGAGGTTGAGGATGATGTCGTCATTTGCATTCTCGTCCTATTTTCTTTCTCGAAGATTCTAGTTTTTGCCATCTCTAGTGTGACTCTCCCATCTGAAGCTGAATTATCAACGTGGATCTAAACTTTTCCCAAGATTCTGGTAACGTATTTAGGAGTATTAAGCCATTTACCTCATCACCAAAATCTATGCCCAATCCAGACAATTCTTTCATGGTGCCGAGGAAATCATTGATATGGTCCCCCACAGCTGTACCTTCATCGTATTTCAGCCCCATCATCTTCTTGATGTAGTACAGCTTGTTGTTGCCAGTCTTTGCTTGAAAAAGCTCCTTCAGCTTTCTCTATAGGACACATGTATTTGTATCTTCATTAACATGGTTCACTATAATATCGATGATCCACTGATGAATAGTACTGTATATTTTCTAGTGAAGATTGTTCCATTTTTCTTCGGACATTGCTTCTGATTTCTCCTCCAGAAAAACCGATCCATCATAGTCCTTCACATATAGAAGGTCTTTCATCCTTCTTCTCAATGTGAAATAATTTATGCTAGTCAACAAAATCATTTTTCCGTTGCCCCAATCCATTATAAAAATTCAAAGCAGAATTTCAAAAATTCAAAGTTGCGTCTGGAATGGTCGAAAATGGTGGAAATGACACTTCGTTTGTCCAAATCCGAAACAGGGACCAAAATACAAATTTTCAGAAGTTATAGGGGTCAAAATGCAATTTCTGAAAGTTCAGGGTCCAAAATGTAAATTCTAGAAAGTATAGATTCTAAAATTTACCAGAATTTTGCTGACGTGGCACTGAAACTGACGTGTTAGACATGTGGAAGACACGTGTCGCTGACTAGATGACACGTGGCTGCTGACTGGTCTGATGACTTGGTAGGCTGACTAGGCTGCTGACCATGCATGACAGGCTGACGTGGCGGATGACGGGACGCTGACGTGGCATTGACTCAGCATCTTCAACCTTCGTCAGCGCGTGGAGCGCGTCGAGGGTGTGGGGCAGCTTCTGTGTGGCGTGTGCGGCGCGTGAGCCTTCGTCGGACCTCCGATCGATCACCGGAAAATTGTTGGTTACTATAATTAGTCCCAAGGAAAGATTAAGCAATAGAAATACAATAATCATACAAGCAAAGCTTGAAGGATGGCGGAAACATACTTACAAAGCTATGTGACGAAAATGGTGATGAGGATCCTTGAGCCTCCAAGGATGAAGTTTCGGCCAAGCAAGAAGATGGAGAGAAGCTTCAAATCTTTGAGTATTCCAAGCTCCAAATGTGTTTCCCTATCACCTCTTTTGTTCCTTGCTTGTGCTAGCAAAAATGGAGAATGAGAAAACATTTTCTGCCTTGTATGCAGCTCACGGCGTGAGCAAAGAGAAGAAAAGAAGAGAGTGTTTCACTTTTAATTTTTTGTTCCCTTTGCATGCCAAAACCGTGAGACACAAAGGAAATGAAAAGTGATATGATATCTAATACCAAAAGAATTTTTTAATGCAAAAAATCCTTCAAAACCGTGCATGGCTTTCCCTCCAAAATGAAATCCATCATTTGCCATCATTACCACACTTGAGATTAGAGACAATGTATCATCCCTAAAAGGTGACTAGATACATCCACCATCTATTCGTATTAAGTAATGAGATATCGCGATGTGATTTGCGGATATCACTCGATTCAAAATACGAATGTGTCCGCAAGCACTTTCGGGCTCGGTTTCGTTAATTCCGAATTAACGAATTTCCGTCGCGACGTGAATTAAATAATTACGCCTTGCGAAATACTATTCAGTTCGCTAATGAATTAATTCTAAATTAATTCGTTTGCCCGAATTAAAATCCGATTTTAATTCCGCGTCGAAATCTAATTTCGTTTAATAATATATCGAATATATTATTTTATCGATTAATTCCAAATTAATCGATCTCTCTCTCTCTCCTAATAAGGCATTTTATCCAAGATAAAGTTTCTCCGCAATTAATCCAAGATTAATAAGGTTCGAATCAAACGTCATAGGTGAATCTTCAGGAAGCGACCCAAGAGATCTCCGGATATGTTGGCAGTAAATACGGTCGTTGGATAATCCAAACACGTACGTACCTCGTACTACGTCTTTACCGATTCACAAGACAAGGTTGGCTTCTAGCAAAGCGCCATGCCTACCCAATTCTCCAGAAATATTCTTACTGGAATATAAGATCTTTATCAAGCGTAGTATACCGCAGTATCGCGTATATCGATCCAGTATCGGACGATCACATGTTAGGCCTAGGGCTGGAGATGTGTCTGCCCCGTACGAAACATATATCGGATATCAAACAACTAGTCTATTTAAATCGGACAATCCTGACCTGGTCATATTGTCCCGACGGTTGCAACCTTTTAAAGAGGACTAGTTCTGTATCCTGCGTGATCATCATCTCCATATGTCTGAAGTGATACTTCCATCTTGACATCACATCCAGTACACTACGATTCTCGATAAACCCAGAAGAGCGTACACAGAACCGGTTAAAGCCCTGAACCACCAAAACCAAAGTTTACCGATTGTCGCAAGTACTAGCGATGTAAGTCTCAGGTTAAGACCATATACACCTACCCTGATGCGGCCTCCCATAGACACGCAGACATACTACCAATGGGATTCCGCGGGGTCTATCCAGAGCGAAGCTGTTTTCCGTACCATCGGTAAAAAACACAACCTCCTACCGCACTTGCATAAGTATCCAATACTTAAATATATGAGAACTATGCCGTTGTGCCATCACAACTCGCACAAGTGCAATACTAGTCTATTCCGCATTATCGATGTCCGATCTCGATAACACTCCGACTAGGGATATTTAATGATTAAACCTTTTATATTGATACTGTCTCATATCATCTCAATACGGAACTAATCATATGGACTTTTGCCATTAATAAATCAAAGTAAATAATTTTACAAAACGACAAAAGGGCAATTTCATTATCGCATAGTTAATTTTGTACAATAATACAATATCATTTACAAAACAGTGACGCTATGGGTCATAATGTCCAACAATCTCCCACTTGGCCTATAGCCAGTCACTCAAGCATCTAATACCTGAACTATGTACATGTCGTTCAAACACTTGCTGAAGAAAGCCTTCGTCAGCGGATCTGCAATGTTGTCATCCGATGCGACCTTCTCGACTTTTACATCGCCACGATGTATAATCTCCCGAATCAGATGGTATCGCCGAAGAACATGCTTGGATCGTTGATGAGACCTTGGTTCCTTAGCTTGTGCTATAGCCCCGTTATTGTCACAATATAATGGTACGGGCTCAGCAGCTAACGGAACTACTCCTAATCCGATTAGGAATTTTCGGATCCAAACTGCCTCTTTTGCTGCTTCCGATGCAGCAATATACTCCGCTTCAGTTGTTGAATCGGCAACAGTATCTTGCTTGGAAGATTTCCAGCTCACTGCTTCGTTATTCAAAAAAAAATGTACCCGGATTGCGACTTGAAGTCGTCTTTGTCGGTTTGGAAACTTGCGTCGGTGTACCCAGACACCTCAAGTTCTCCACCTCCATAAATTAAGAAAGTATCCTTGGTTCGTCTAAGATACTTAAGGATATTCTTAACAGCCACCCAGTGACCTTCACCTGGATCGGCCTGATAGCGACTGCACATGCTCAAAGCATATGACACATCAGGTCGTTACATATCATGGCATACATGATCGATCCGATTGCTGAGGCGAACGGTATCCGACTCATGTTATCTTTCTCTTCTTTAGTTTTAGGACACAAGTCCTTAGACAGAAGAATACCACGTGACATTGGCATCAATCCCTTCTTGGATTGATCCATGTTGAATCGCTTCAACACTTTGTCAATATATGTACTCTGGGAGAGTCCAAGCAGTTTTCTAGATCTATCTCGGTAGATTTTTATTCCCAGAATAAAGGCTGCTTCTCCCAGATCTTTCATGGAGAATTTTAATGAAAGCCAAGCTTTCACCGACGTTAGCATGGGAATGTCATTGCCTATTAGCAATACGTCGTCGACATAAAGGACAATAAAAGTCAGTGCTCTCCCACTAACCTTCTTGTATACACAAGGGTCATCATAGTTTTTTACGAAATCATATTCTTTTATGATCTCATCAAAACGCTGATTCATGACCGTGATGCTTGCTTCAATCCATAAATGGATCGATTTAACTTACAAACCTTGTTTGCAAGTCTAGGTACGATAAAACCGTCAGGTTGTTGCATATAAACATCCTCCAAAAGGTTTCCGTTAAGGAAAGCGATTTTAACGTCCATCTGCCATATCTCGTAATCGAAATATGCAGCTATTTCAAGCATTATCCGAATGGATTTAATCATGGCAATGGGTGAGAAAGTTTCGTCATAATCAATACCATATTGTTGACGATACCCCTTTGCTACAAGCCTAGCTTTGTAAGTTTGAACGTTGCCATCCATGTCGGTCTTCTTCTTGAAGATCCATCTGCATCCAATAGGCTTTACGCCTTCTGGTGGCATCAAGTTGTCCAAACTTGGTTGCATACATGGAATCCATCTCGGACTTCATGGCATCTTGCCATAAAGCGGAATCAATATTCTGTATTGCTTCCTCATACGTAGTCGGTTCATTATCCTCAATAAGATTAATATCTACATGAGGCGAGATCAGGAACCCATACCTCTCAGGTACCTTCCTGACTCTCTCCGACCTACGCGGTCCTTGTGTATCTGAAGATTGTGGTACAGACTCATCCTGGATGGTCTGTTTATGTTCCGTCGTTGATTCATTGCCAGGAACAGTATCACTACGATTTTCATCGAGCTCCACTTTCCTCCCACTTACCATTGCATCTAGGAATTCCTTCTCAAGGAAAAATGCATGTAGAGCAACAAACACTTTGTTCTCTTGTGGGTGATAGAAGTAATATCCTTTGGTTTCCTTAGGATATCCCACGAAAAGGCATTTATCTGATTTGGGTTCTAGTTTGGTACCTTTCA
>SKCR01009738.1:0-25166 GCA_019454045.1 Zanthoxylum bungeanum
TTTGATTCAATATTCACACAAGAAAGTGACATCACTTGCCTTGAAAATGAACATATAAAAAGATTGCATTGATTTAGGATCGGTGAGATCAATAGTTTGAGCTTGTCGCCACAAAATGACAGCAAGTGCAGAGTGGTCTATCATCTGCAAGAATTAGAAAAAAGATAAAGGAAGAACGCCTTTAGAAATGTATGAGAAAAACAAAAGATGCGACTGGCATTCGAACGCTCAAAGAACACTTCACGAACGCGAAGGATTTTGCAAAATACGTTCGAACGACACTACGAACGCTAGTCGAACGTGATTCCACTGGAAATTGATCTTAATAAGTGATAAGATCATATTTGGGAACATACGTATACATATATTGTTGATGGTGTTTTCAGGAACTATGATATTTAAAACAACACGACAAGGGCAGAAGGGTAATTCCCTTCTTAGATAAGAACATTAATTCCGACCCGACCCATAAATAGTCAGCAGCAAGGGCCCGAACGCTTTACAATAAAAGACTGACCACAACAGGAAGAGACCGAGCACTTCATAATCGGTAACCGATCACTTGAGTCCAGGATGACCGGTCACTTATCAGGTCGACAACAGCACCCCCAGTACAAGAGACCCTTATGACCGACCCCATGAAGACCGAGCATCTTATGACCGACCCCATGAAGACCGAGCATGTAGCAAAGACGTTCCAGAAGAAGAAACATCATATTTCTACAAGGAAAGGAATAATGATATCCTGCTTTCATAGGGAAAGGAAATGAGTCAGTATCCAAATATGATACAAGAAATAAAGACAGTATTAAATTAGAAATCCTTGCAAGAGGAGAAGATGGATTCGACTAAAGAATTCTTATACAAATAGGAATCTGATTTCTGTACTATTATAAATAGAAGGGCAGAATATATGTATAAGGCATCAGAATCATCAAGCTCTGACTTGTAGACACAAAAAGATCTGAGAAGCGTGTTTGAGTAATAAAAGTATCATCCTGTTTGTGTCCGTGGACGTAGGTCGGATCCAAATCCACCGAACCACGTTAAATCTCCTTGTTGATTGGTGCATTTATCTGTCTTCTGCTAAATTTGCTTTTGGTCCCCCATAACCAAACAAATTCACTATTGAGGGAGGGTTGTCTCGGGAGTGATATTCCCATATTACCCTAAGACCAAAATCAGCCGTCAACAGTTGGCGCCGTTTGTGGGGAATCAACAAAAAGCAACATCACGTAATAAGACAATGGCGGAAGGCGGAAACCACCAATCATCGGGGAGCTCGGCTGCAGATTGGATGGAGAAGATCGAGGAGAACATGAGGAAAGAAAGGGAGGAAAATCAAACCCTGCTAAAGACTATAGTAAACCGGTTGGAAAAGATAGAAGGAGTGCACAACGGGAAATTCGAGACCGGGAATAGCCGACGAAGGAACGAAATAGCAGAAGGAAAAAGAATTGTTGATACAAGTGAGGACGACAGACCCCGGAGGAAGGGCCCCTACGGGGTAAGATATGTGGTGGAACAGAAAGATTCCCAAACTGAGGACATGTGGGAGGAAGAGGATGACAAATCATCACCAGACTCCTCATATGATAACCCTCACAACACCAGGAGAGGAGGAAAAGAATACGACGAAAGAGTGCGGGAAGATACCGGGCCTGAGAAGCACCGCGCCCAAGACAACAGAAAGAGAGGAAACCGCAGGAGGCGGCATGGAACCAAGGACAGCAGCATGAAATCTTGGTTACGGGAGGAGCTAGCCAAATGGGGAGTATGCCCCAATACAGACATAGGAGATGCCCGGGACGGTAAAGACGAGTCCCCTCTCACAGAAGAAATAAGGTCAGAAAAATTCCCAAAAAGATTCAGCATGCCAACCATGGCGCCATACAAGGGCCATACCGATCCCAAAACCCACATCGAAAGCTTCGTCCTACTAATAGAGGTACAATGGGTAATAGGGGACGCCATTTGCAAAGTATTCCCCTTAACTCTAGCCGGACCGGCCATCCTATGGTATAGAAGCCTAGTCCCAAGAAGCATCAGCAGCTTCGCACAACTCAGAAAGTCATTCATACTGCACTTCAAGGGGGCTTGCGTCCCCAGAAAGACAGTTGGAGAACTAAGACTTATGAAACAAAGAGACGATGAACCTTTGAAGATATTTATTGAAAGATACCATAATATGGTACTTGAAGTCGGAGGATATGAATCCCCCGAGGCCCTGGAAAGCTTGAAGGGAGCCTTGAAAGTCGGGAGGCTATGGACCCACCTAAGGATCCAAGACACCCCGGACTACGCAACCGCCCTGGAAGTGGCCCGAAAATTCGTTCTATTAGAAAACGAGGAGAAAATATCCCGAAGAGGAAACACCATCAGAGAAAGGACCACAAGGGAGGGCGCCCCCCGCCGTATAGAAAGAGAATCCAGAAGACCACCCCCGAAACACAAGGAGTTCAAACCACTGCACCGAGACAACCAAGAGAGAAGGGCATCGACCCAAGTAAACCATGTGGTCGGGGAAGATGCATACATTCCCCTAAAGAAACCACTGGGACAAATTGTCATGGAGATCCAGGGGAAAAGCCTCTTAGTAGAACCCGACCAAAGAAGATTTCCCCCGGACAAGAGGAACCAAAAGGCTTATTGCATACATCA
This sequence comes from Zanthoxylum bungeanum, assembly GCA_019454045.1. Taxonomy (NCBI): domain Eukaryota; kingdom Viridiplantae; phylum Streptophyta; class Magnoliopsida; order Sapindales; family Rutaceae; genus Zanthoxylum; species Zanthoxylum bungeanum. The sequence continues at coordinate 2,662 of SKCR01009738.1, forward strand.
CAACTCCAGAGGACATGCAACAGACGGGTGTAAAGATCTGCGGGAACAGATGGAAGACCTAGCACGAAACGGATATCTGAACAAATACATTGACCACGAAGTTATGACGGCCAGACAAAGAGTACGTGGCCGCAAAATCAATATCATCGCAGGAGGGAGAACACTGGCCGGAAACTCTAAACGGTCAAGAAAAGACTACACAGGACCCGAGGACCAGACGTCCTAGAAACATAGCAGGTCACAGGGCTCCAGGGAAGCCGGTCGGTTCAGATAATGTTTACCGATGAAGACACCCGAGGGGTAAGTTTCCCTCATGACGACGCATTAATAATCAAAGCAGTAATTAGCGGGTCAGAAGTAGACAGAATACTAGTAGACCCCGAAAGCGCAATTGACATAATTTCCAGAGAAGCACTGGATGACCTAGGGGTATAGTATGCAGCCCTGACCGACGATAGCACTCCCCTATACAGTTTTGGAGGATCAGCCGTCATCACACTGGGAAGGATACAGTTAGCAATGACAGTCGGGACATATCCCCGGACCCGGACAATCATGACAGACTTCACTGTAGTGGATTGCATGAACAGCTACCAGGCCATCGTCGGACGACCTTTTATGATGAAAACAAAATCTGCAATGTCCTGCTACCACCTAAAACTGAAATTCCCCAGCCGTCATCGTATGCGGAAGCCAGAAAACAGCTCGCAGCTGCTTTGCAACTCTCTTACGAAAGACCCTCTGCATCAAAGGGTATCAAACATAGTGTTGGTCAGAAAAAACAATGGCAAGTGGCGAATGTGTGTCGATTTCACCGACCTAAATAGGGCGTGCCCAAATGAAAGCTTCCCTTTGCCGAACATAGACCAGCTAGTGGACGCCACAACTTGCCAGGGATTACTGAGCTTTATGGATGCTTTCTCCGGATACAACCAAGTCAAAATGTGCCCTACAGACAAAGAGAATACCACTTTCATTACCGATCAAGGACTTTACTGCTACTGAGTAATGCCCCTCGGGCTAAAAAATGTTGGAGCAACCTTCCAAAGGTTGGTAAAAAAAGTTTTTAAACCACTCATCGGTACGACAATGCTGGTTTACGTCGATGACATGATAACGATGTCGAAAGAACCAAGCAATCACATTGCCGACCTAAAAAAGACCTTCGAGCTATTAAGGAGACACAACCTGAATCTCAATCCAGAGAAATATACCTTCGGGGTAGCCTCAGGAAAGTTTCTAGGTTACATGGTGAATGTCCGAGGTATCGAAGCAAACCCACAGAAGATCCAGGCAATAATGGGCCTAAAATCCCCCAAGACAGTGAAAGAAGTACAAAGTCTGACCGGTAGAGTGGCTGCGCTCAATCGATTCATATCATGAGCAACTGACAAATGTCACCCCTTCTTCAAAGTGATCCAAAAAACAAATAAGGATATCGACTGGACACCAGAGTGCGAGGAAGCCTTCCAGTAGCTGAAACAGTATCTAGTACAGCCCCCACTCCTGGCAAAACCACTCCCGGGGGAAACATTATACTTATACCTGACCGTTTCAGAGCGAGCAGTAAGTTCGGTACTGATACAAGAAACCGACAAGGTCCAGAAACCTGTTTACTACATCAGCAGAGCCCTCCTAGACGCCGAGACCCGATATCCAGTACATGAACTAGTCGCCCTTTCATTGGTCACGGCAGCTCAGAAATTACGGCCTTACTTCCAGGCCCATCCTATCAGGGTCTACACCGATCACCCCCTAAAGCAAATTCTGCAGCGGCCAGAAGCTTCCGGCAGACTAGTAAAATGGTCGGTAGAGCTAAGTGAACACGACATCTCATACCTCCCGAGAGCAGCAGTGAAAGGACAGGCCTTGGCGGATTTTGTCGCCGAATTTGCCGAGCCCCAGATCCTGACTATGGAAGAAGACAAATGGGAGATGTCTGTAGACGGTTCCGCCAGCACACAAGGCAATGGCGCGTGAATCCTCCTAAAAAAAACAGAGGAGAAGAAATCTCGCTCGCCCTGAAATTCGCTTTCGTAGCGACCAACAATGAAGCAGAATACGAAGAAATACTGGGCGGATTGAGACTATGCACGATACTGGGGATCCGAGATGTGGTAGTAAGAAGTGACTCGCAGTTAGCCATTCAGCAGCTAAAGGGAGCATTCCAAGCCAAAGAGCCTAGCATAATGGCCTATCTGACCGAAGTGCGAAAGTTAACGGGGAAGATGGGGGATGTACGCTTCGAACAAATCTCCCGAGAAGACAATTGTGAGGCAGACTCCCTGGCACGGCTCGCCTCCTCAACAAAAGCCGAGCACCCCAAAAATAAAAATAAAAATATATTTTTTTCTTTTTTCCTATAATTTTCGGCAACCCTAGAAGTATATTAAGGGTTATATTTTTTTCATTTGCTTCACTTTACATGAAGCCTCCAAATATTACAAAAACAAAAATTGAGAGAGAAAGAGAAGTGTTAAGAAAGAAATTGAAGAAAACTTCAAGAATTGTAAGTTTTTTCAATTTTTCTCCAACTAGAAAAATGTTTCTATGGTTTTTAGCCACAACATGTGATGCTTGATTATTTTTCTACTCTCTTGGTTTTGTAATAAAGATGTTGGAAGCTTAAATGAAATATGTTAGCATGTATGTTATCAAAGTAAGCTTGTTAAGTGTTAATAAGATTTCTTTTAGTCATTAGATGACTTGGTTGCCATTCTAGAGTTGTTAGGTCACTCATTGATGACCTATAATTGTTCTTGAGTTGTTTCAAAGTGGTGAGACTTGTTTGGTATTGTAGAGATTATATTAAAGTGTTGTATTGAATTAATTTTGGTTAATTTGTTAATTTGATTAATTTGAAAAAGTAGGGTTTTAACCCAAACCAAAATTGGGGCTTTTCATATAGTGTTGTAATATGAAGTATATGAGATATATGAATTATTTTGGTAGTGGTGGAAATCACCTAAAGTTACATTTGGCAATTTAAGACTAAAATGATCTAAATGTACAAAAATGTGGCTCTCGGCAATTTGGAAAAATTTTAGATTTTGGGGTAAAATTGAATTTTTGAGTATTGATTAATTAGAATAAATTAGTTTATTTTAATTACCAAGAAAAATTATTGCAATCGAAAAATTTGATTTTCGCGTTCCGCTGCGTTCGGATACCGAAATTTGATTCGTCATAGATAGTCGGTACCGTTAAAAACCCCAACATATTTACAGTCGTTGCTACTATGAAAATTTATACATATGAAATAAAAATTAATGCTGCTGTAATGGAGAGGCAATCGAGCCAGATGCACTTTGGTCGAGTGAGACCTCCAACATTTTCCTGAAAGACCTCATATGTCGGTCGAACTCCTGCATCTACTTCTGGTGGTCCTCATTGACATGCAGTAGCTTCTCCTGGGGCTTCTTCAGATCTTCCTGGGTGCTGGCTAGTTGTTCTCGAAGGCATGGGTTAATAGGAGAAGAAACAACAGTGCGTCCAGACTGACTTTGACTTCTTACGAGTGCCAAGTCTGACGTTGTACGTTGTCTGGTTCTTGAAAATCAATTGTGACAACTCCTAATTTGGTAGAGGGTCAGACCTTGTCTCCTGAGATTGTAGCTGGACCTCCATCATTTCATTCTGTTTAAAAAAAAAAAAAGTGAATTTAATGTCTGAACTTGAAAAGAAAAAATTAAATTTAAAAATATATTTAATTTATTTTAAATACTTTTACATACGTAGCTGCGTTCGACTTCTTCATCGAACCATTTCTTCTTCTCATTATAATGCGTCACTCGGAAAAACTCCGGAAATGACTGCACCTCACATGTGCTACTCTGCAAAAAAACTTAAAGTGATTGTTATTATAAGTAAAATTGATAAATATTAAAAAATAGTTTATGATATATACCTCAAAATGTTCGGTACGGTGTTGGGAAAATTACTTAGAGCCTCCACGATGGTTGAAACGCAGGTGACTACGATTCTCCATATTTACTTGACATATATTTTGCATTTAACAACATTTTAAGTAACAAAAATGGGAGAATTATCAGTTTCGTATTATTTTAGAATATTATCTAATGTTTCTCGTTCAATCAAAGCTCACACAAGAATGTCCAATGTTGTTCCTCTATATAATAAGGCTTGTGCTGTGGAGTGTCCAAAGTCTCATGTTCGACGAATATCGATTTCAGGACTTTTGTCCTAAAATCGATCCTTGTAACTATTCCTCTTGTGGTTTCCTAGTTCAATTTGGGAAGAATCTTAAAGAGACCAAATTTGATTTGGAGATCTTGGATTGTTCTTGTTGTATTGTGATATAAATAAAGCAAAATTCGGCCAAGTGAAAGATTTTTCCCCTTGACCGAAAATTTATTTCTTCTTTCTCTTGTGTTGTTCCAAATCTTTTTTAGGATTAATTCAAAAAAATGTTGTTTCTTTGATCTCTAATCTAAACTTCAACCATCCAAGAAAGAAAACTCTTTTCTTTGTTCTCAAAGTGCGGGCGATTTGTTCGTAGAAGAGATTTAGTGTGCCAACTAGAGATGTAACGTTTGGTACACTTTTACAAGGGAAAATTCTAAAAGGAAATTTCAAGAAAGACTTAAGAAAAGAAAAATACATTCATGTATGTTTTTTTATTGTTGAATTTATTTATGTTGATAAATAAATATAAGTTGCATATTTTAGTTTAAATTAATTGAGATTAATTTATTAGCGTAATTCTTTTTTATATCAATAACGATATAATCACGACCTGTAAATTGATTTTGAAAGAAAATTTTAAATTTTAATCATTTTCCATTATAACGTTTCCATGAAATATGTGATAATTGAGTTAAATGTGTACAGTAAAGCGAAACAGATAACCTTTGGATTTATCACTACTGCTGATAAGAATATAAGATTTGAATTACAAAAGAATTGTCAATCAAAACGCTATACAAATAGATAGTACTCTTAAATTGACCTTAGCAAACTAAAATGTCACTATTTGCATGGAATAATATTCAAACGTGCACACTCTTTTTACTAGAGAATTGCTGAAGAATGGAGACCAAAAATTCCCTGGTAGGTAAGTAATAAGTCTTTTCCTGGTAGGTAAGTATATAATAAGACTATCCTTGCAAACGTACATGTCTAGATATGGGTGATAATTTGGGTTAAGATTCGTTTATTCGTTTGATTCGATTCATTTTAAAGCGAATGCGGGTTTGACAAAATGAATTCGTTTAATAAATGGGTCAATTCAATTCAATTCGTTTATTAAACGAATCGAATACGAATTTAAGCTAATTGAATCGTTTATTCGTTTATGATTCGTTTTATTATTTTATTTTACTAGTCATTGTTATTTTTCAATTAAGATTCGAGAAATTTTGACTATTTACCATAGAAAAAGATAATATTGTCAAATTTTTGTGAGGTATTTTTAGTAAATATATTAATTACATATTTCATATATATATTTTTATAAAAATTAATGTAATTAAATTATGGTAAATTATGTTATTGAATAATAGCATAACTAAACGAATATTCGTATTCGATTTGTTTAATAAACGAATTGAATACGACTCCTGATATTAGGATTCGTTTAATAAACGAAACGAATACGAATCCACCACATTATGATTCGATTCGTTTAGGATTCGATACAAATTCGATTTGTTGATTCGTTTTGCCACTCCTTGCCTAGAAAAACAACTTATTATTTATTTATTTTATAAGTAACACTTCTCATTCAATAAAGTTACATATTTATTTTTAAAATATGGTTTTAATAATAAAAAATGTTATATTTTTATTATAAAAGTAAGTATTAAAATGCATTTAAAAAAAAAAAAAGACTGCTTAATTTTTTTCAAATATTTTTAGCAATATTTCGAACTTAATTTTTCGAGATCTAGGTCACGGTGTTAACGGATTTCTGAACGGCATAACGGTGGGACCGCATGCACGACTACCCAAAATTCACTGCCATCAAACGGCAGCGAGAATGAGGAAATTAAGTAAATTTTTTTTGTTTTTACTTAATTTAATTTAGATATTTTTAGCAATTTTTCATTATTTAGATAAAAGAACAAACTTATTGAAACTGAATCACATTAGTTTTCAATAAGAAAAAAAGCACTAAAATTTATAATATAGAATATTTTTTTCACCTATATCTAAGATGTATATATATTTGACTTCACAGTTTTAAAGTCAACTAATTTGTGTGTACATCTTTTTTTTTAAAATGTGTTTGTGTGAGTGTATATATATATTGAACTGACTAAAATTTGAGTAATTTTAGTAAATCATATTGTGATGTACGGATCTGTCATAAGGTCTCAATTAATTTTCAATAAGGGTCGCTATATTATTATTATTATTATTATTATTATTATTATTATTATTATTATTATTATTATTATATTATTATTATTATTTCTCCCAAATATTGATGATATTACTTATCATAAAACTTTAAGCTAATACACACATATATTTGAATCATAAGAAAGTTTATGATGAAAGTTTCTTGCATTTGATTCAATATTCACACAAGAAAGTGACATCACTTGCCTTGAAAATGAACATATAAAAAGATTGCATTGATTTAGGATCAGTGAGATCAATAGTTTGAGCTTGACGCCACAAAATGGTAGCAAGTGCAGAGTGGCCTATCATCTGCAAGAATTAGAAAAAGAATAAAGGATCTTAATATTCGTCAGGTTGTATATGAAGGGTAGATGGTGATGAAACAATAAAATCACTCACAAGGAAGAAGTCATGTAAAATTGAGTCTTCAAGGGTGAGAGATCTTCAAAGGTTTGGAAAACTCAAAGCAAGAAATGTTTAGGCAAATGTTTTCCACACCTGTAAAGAGGGTGAGTGTTTGCTTTTATAGGCAGGGTTTTCTCAAAGGAAAAACGCCTTTAGAAATGTATCAGAAAAATAAAAGATGCGACTGGCATTCGAACGCTTAAAGAACACGTCACGAACGCGAAGGATTTTGCAAAATGCGTTCGAATGACACTACGAACGCTAGTTGAACGTGAAGCCACTGGAAATTGATCTTCATAAGTGATAAGATCATATTTGGGAACATACGTATACATATATAATTTGATCTTACAGTGATAAGTCTGCATGGCAGGAAAGAAGAAGTTGCTCCAACCAGTACAGCAGCTCCATAAGCCATTAATAGCATATTAACAGAAATTGAAAATACCTTAAAAAAATGAAAACAACATTTGTTAGCCAATTCTTATACTGTATTGAGATTCATGTAAAAGAAAATAAAAGTTGGTGTAGGAAAAAAATATTACTCACTCTTTCTCTCCCTAGAATTATAGGGAGTGTTCGAAGGCCAAATTCTTTATCACCTTCCACATCAGGTAAATCCTATTGCAAGTCCAAAATAAGTAAATTATATACATGAAATAATTTTATTCAACATGAAATAGTTTTTTCCAATTTTTCATTTTTACCTTGACAAATGCAATTACAACGTTGAAGATTGCCATGATAGCGGCAACAAACAGCAATGGTTTCGGGAATACTACAGTTCGACCAAGCACATATTTCTGTAAAAGTGTGACCAAAATTATTATGACTTGAATTTTTATTTTTTTTAAAGGATAATAAATTGACAAAACTATGAATTTATATAAACCTGGAAGTGGATGAAGTAAGGAAATTGAAGCAAAAGTCCATTCAGAATTATGATGGTCACTGCAGCCATCAACGGACTTCCTTTCCATCGAAGAAGTGGAAGCTGCAAGATTGAGAAGAATATTTGGATGAACTTTATTTGATCAAGAGGCCAATTTTGTTAAACAAGTAACAAAGAATTTTAGGGGTGATTAAAATTTATTTTTTATATAATATTGATAAATTAAATATTTTATTATTGTTTTTAAAAAAGAAATGCAAAAAAATAATTATGGATGTGACACTGGGTAAGCATCTCAATTTGGATGGCTTACATCAATGGAATAAGCGGCTCCAACTAAACACCATATGATGAAGCCAATAACAAGTGGAGGAGATCCAAGCATAGCCCCCATAGCAATACCCTGGAAATGGTGACATGAGAAGAGAAATGATTAGTTTATTAAAACAAATGGGGTTTAATTTAATTTGGAGACACCAAATAAAAATGTAGATGTGACAACAAACTCTTTGCTAATAAAAACACATTTTAGAAGCTTCCCTCTCCCATTGAAAAGTCTCCGGAAGCAAGGGGGAGATGAGGCTTGTTAACCTTTGACCATTTTAAGTAAGCTGATTTGTTAGCAAAGTAGCAAACAATTATGAAGCATGATATATGCAAAATATGAGCAGGGTTTCAACTGAAATACCTTGTCTATTTCAATATCCGACACTTGGTTTATGGCATTTACAAAATTATTCATCATTATTGCGGGAACGATGGACTGAAAAAAAAAAATTTAATGTCATAAACTTGTATTTAAAATTATATATAAAAATCATCATGGACTGAAAATATAACAAATCAAAGGCCAAAATATAGTAATTATAAACTTGAGTCAGTTATGTGGACTCCGGAATTCGCCAAGGGTCCCCAATCAGAATTTGTAAGTTGGGCACTAGCAATCCTGCAAAAAAACAAAGTAGAGTGGACGAGAGTAGGCTACCACCGGTGTGGTGGATAAGGGTACACTCCGACGCCCAAGTCAGTGGCAGGAAATAAGTTTGTTAAAATGGGAAAGCAAGGTTGAATATTACCTCTACTTCTTTGTTTGGCCGTGAGAGCCGTGTAATATATGAGGGGATTAAGGATTGAGAGCATGAAGTATTAGGGTGAGAGAATGAGACTTGAATGCTTTCTTCCTGTATTCTTTTCATATTTATAGATAAAAGGTTTGTGTATTTGGTAATGGTTTTGGAGTAAGTGAGGATTAGTGCTAGAGTTAGGTTAAGTGGAGTGGTGGGGATTAGTGCTAGAGTTAGTTAAGTGGAGTGGTGGGGATTAGTGCTAGAGTTAGGTTAAGTGGTCATGCTTTATGATTTTAATTGTAATCAAATATATAATTCTTTGGGCTTTGGTTTCGGGGCCTAACATGCTGGATGGGCTTAAGGTGAAAGACAGTTTTACCCTTAGTCCAAATTTGGCTCTTACAGTTTGTCCTTACTCTCTAAGTCAAAGAAGTTTTGTATTAGAGAGTATATACGTTTGTGTCGAATGATACTAATCACAAAAGCACGTGACAAGAATGTATCACCTTCTGTTGGATTGTTTTATAAGAGCTTTGTGCAAAATGTGGGTTTTTTGGAATATATCGCGTGTATCGTCTGGGGAGACGAAGTCTTAGTCCTTCTGATTTGACTTAAATTTATGGTAATTGGTTCTTGGTCGTCTGATCATTTGAAGATCTATGGATACATTGACTCGACATAAGTAATGGGGAACATTCTCTGGTCAACTGAACCGAATGTAAATTTAGGAGTCCCACTTGACTCGACAAGAGTCATGGGGTATGTCCTTGTCGACTGAACCAAATGCAGGTTCAGGAGTCCAACCTTGACTCGACTAGAGTCATGGGGAATGTCCCTTTGTCGACTGAACCAAATGCGGGTTCAGGAGTCCAATCTTGACTCGACTAGAGTCATGGGGAATGTCCGTTTGTCGACTGAACCAAATGCAGGTTCAGGAGTCCAACTTGACTAGACAAGAGTTCAGGGGAATGTCCCTTGTCGACTGAACCAAACGGTGGTTCAGGAGTTTACTTGACTCGACATGAGTCCAGGGGAATGTCCTTGTCGACTGAACCAAATGCGGGTTCAGGAGTCCAATCTTGACTCGACTAGAGTCATGGGGAATGTCCCTTGTCGACTGAACCAAATGCAGGTTCAGGAGTCCAACCTTGACTCGACTAGAGTCATGGGGAATGTCCGTTTGTCGACTGAACCAAATGCAGGTTCAGGAGTCCACTTGACTCGACAAGAGTCCAGGGGAATGTCCCTTGTCGACTGAACCAAACGGTGGTTCAGGAGTTTACTTGACTCGACATGAGTCCAGGGGAATGTCCCTTGTCGACTGAACAAACGGTGGTTCAGGTGTTTACTCGACTCGACATGAGTCCAGGGGAATGTCCCTTGTCGACTGAACCAAATGCGGGTTCAGGAGTCCAACTTGACTCGACAAGAGTCCAGGGGAATGTCCCTTGTCGACTGAACCAAACGGTGGTTCAGGAGTTTACTTGACTCGACATGAGTCCAGGGGAATGTCCCTTGTCGACTGAACCAAATGCAGGTTCAGGAGTCCAACTTGACTCGACAAGAGTCCAGGGGAATGTCCCTTATCGACAGAACCAAACGGTGGTTCAGGAGTTTACTTGACTCGACATGAGTCCAGGGGAATTTCCTTTGTCGACTGAACCAAACGGTGGTTCAGGTGTTTACTCGACTCGACATGCGTACAGGGGAATGTCCCTTGTCGACTGAACCAAATGCGGGTTCAGGAGTCCAATCTTGACTCGACTAGAGTCATTGGGAATGTCCCTTTGTCGACTGAACCAAATGCAGGTTCAGGAGTCCAACCTTGACTCGACTAGAGTCATGGGGAATGTCCGTTTGTCGACTGAACCAAATGCAGGTTCAGGAGTCCAACTTGACTCGACAAGAGTCCAGGGGAATGTCCCTTGTCGACTGAACCAAACGGTGGTTCAGGAGTTTACTTGACTCGACATGAGTCCAGGGGAATGTCCTTGTCGACTGAACCAAATGCAGGTTCAGGAGTCCAACTTGACTCGACAAGAGTCCAGGGGAATGTCCCTTGTCGACTGAACCAAACGGTGGTTCAGGAGTTACTTGACTTGACATGAGTCCAGGGGAATGTCCCTTGTCGACTGAACCAAATGGTGGTTCATGAGTTTTTCTTGACTCGACATGAGTCCAGGGGAATGTCCTTGTCGACTGAACCAATGCAGGTTCAGGAGTCCAACTTGACTCGACAAGAGTCCAGGGGAATGTCCCTTGTCGACTGAACCAAACGGTGGTTCAGGAGTTTACTTGACTCGACATGAGTCTAGGGGAATGTCCATTGTCGACTGAACCAAATGGTGGTTCAGGAGTTTTCTTGACTCGACATGAGTCCAGGGGAATGTCCCTTGTCGACTGAACCAAATGCGGGTTCAGGAGTCCAACTTGACTCGACAAGAGTCCAGGGGAATGTCCCTTGTCGACTGAACCAAACGGTGGTTCAGGAGTTTACTTGACTCGACATGAGTCCAGGGGAATGTCCCTTGTCGACTGAACCAAATGCAGGTTCAGGATTCCAACTTGACTCGACAAGAGTCCAGGGGAATGTCCCTTGTCGACTGAACCAAACGGTGGTTCAGGAGTTTACTTGACTCGACATGAGTCCAGGGGAATGTCCCTTGTCGACTGAACCAAATGGTGGTTCAGGAGTTTTCTTGACTCGACATGAGACCAGGGGAATGTCCCTTGTCGACTGAACCAAATGCAGGTTCAGGAGTCCAACTTGACTCGACAAGAGTCCAGGGGAATGTCCCTTGTCGACTGAACCAAACGGTGGTTCAGGAGTTTACTTGACTCGACATGAGTCTAGGGGAATGTCCATTGTCGACTGAACCAATGGTGGTTCAGGAGTTTTCTTGACTCGACATGAGTCCAGGGGAATGTCCCTTGTCGACTGAACCAAATGCGGGTTCAGGAGTCCAACTTGACTCGACAAGAGTCCAGGGGAATGTCCCTTGTCGATTGAACCAAACGGTGGTTCAGGAGTTTACTTGACTCGACATGAGTCCAGGGGAATGTCCTTTGTCGACTGAACCAAACGGTGGTTCAGGTGTTTACTCGACTCGAAATGCGTATAGGGGAATGTCCCTTGTCGACTGAACCAAATGCGGGTTCAGTAGTCCAATCTTGACTCGACTAGAGTCATGGGGAATGTCCCTTTGTCGACTGAACCAAATGCAGGTTCAGGAGTCCAACCTTGACTCGACTAGAGTCATGGGGAATGTCCGTTTGTCGACTGAACCCAATGCAGGTTCAGGAGTCCAACTTGACTCGACAAGAGTCCAGGGGAATGTCCCTTGTCGACTGAACCAAACGGTGGTTCAGGAGTTTACTTGACTCGACTGAGTCCAGGGGAATGTCCCTTGTCGACTGAACCAAATGCAGGTTCAGGAGTCAACTTGACTCGAAAGAGTCCAGGGGAATTTCCCTTGTCGACTGAACCAAACGGTGGTTCAGGAGTTTACTTGACTCGACATGAGTCCAGGGGAATGTCCCTTGTCGACTGAACCAAATGGTGGTTCAGGAGTTTTCTTGACTCGACATGAGTCCAGGGGAATGTCCCTTGTCGACTGAACCAAATGCAGGTTCAGGAGTCCAACTTGACTCGACAAGAGTCCAGGGGAATGTCCCTTGTCGACTGAACCAAACGGTGGTTCAGGAGTTTACTTGACTCGACATGAGTCTAGGGGAATGTCCCTTGTCGACTGAACCAAATGGTGGGTCAGGAGTTTTCTTGACTCGACATGAGTCCAGGGGAATGTCCCTTATCGACTGAACCAAATGCGGGTTCAGGAGTCCCTTGACTCGACAAGAGTCCAGGGGAATGTCCCTTGTCGACTAAACCAAACGGTGGTTCAGGAGTTTACTTGACTCGACATGATCCAGGGGAATGTCCCTTGTCGACTGAACCAATGCAGGTTCAGGAGTCCAACTTGACTCGACAAGAGTCCAGGGGAATGTCCCTTATCGACTGAACCAAATGGTGGTTCAGGAGTTTACTTGACTCGACATGAGTCCAGGGGAATGTCCCTTGTCGACTGAACCAAACGGTGGTTCAGGTGTTTACTCGACTCGACATGCGTACAGGGGAATGTCCCTTGTCGACTGAACCAAATGCGGGTTCAGTAGTCCAATCTTGACTCGACTAGAGTCATGGGGAATGTCCCTTTGTCGACTGAACCAAATGCAGGTTCAGGAGTCCACCTTGACTCGACTAGAGTCATGGGGAATGTCCTTGTCGACTGAACCAAATGCAGTTCAGGAGTCCAACTTGACTCGACAAGAGTCCAGGGGAATGTCCCTTGTCGACTGAACCAAACGGTGGTTCAGGAGTTTACTTGACTCGACATGAGTCCAGGGGAATGTCCCTTGTCGACTGAACCAAATGCAGGTTCAGGAGTCCAACTTGATTCGACAAGAGTCCAGGGGAATGTCCCTTGTCGACTGAACCAAACGGTGGTTCATGAGTTTACTTGACTCGACATGAGTCCAGGGGAATGTCCCTTGTCGACTGAACCAAATGGTGGTTCAGGAGTTTTCTTGACTCGACATGAGTCCAGGGGAATGTCCCTTGTCGACTGAACCAAATGCAGGTTCAGGAGTCCACTTGACTCGACAAGAGTCCAGGGGAATGTCCCTTGTCGACTGAACCAAACGGTGGTTCAGGAGTTTACTTGACTCGACATGAGTCTAGGGGAATGTCCATTGTCGACTGAACCAAATGGTGGTTCAGGAGTTTTCTTGACTCGACATGAGTCCAGGGGAATGTCCCTTGTCGACTGAACCAAATGCGGGTTCAGGAGTCCAAATTGACTCGACAAGAGTCCAGGGGAATGTCCCTTGTCGACTGAACCAAACGGTGGTTCAGGAGTTTACTTGACTCGACATGAGTCCAGGGGAATGTCCCTTGTCGACTGAACCTAATGCAGGTTCAGGAGTCCAACGTGACTCGACAAGAGTCCAGGGGAATGTCCCTTGTCGACTGAACCAAACGGTGGTTCAGGAGTTTACTTGACTCGACATGAGTCCAGGGGTATGTCCCTTGTCGACTGAACCAAACGGTGGTTCAGGTGTTTACTCGACTCGACATGCGTACAGGGGAAGTCCCTTGTCGACTGAACCAAATGCGTGTTCAGGAGTCCAATCTTGACTCGACTAGAGTCATTGGGAATGTCCATTGTCGACTGAACCAAATGCAGGTTCAGGAGTCAACCTTGACTCGACTAGAGTCATGGGGAATGTCCGTTTGTCGACTGAACCAAATGCAGGTTCAGGAGTCCAACTTGACTCGACAAGAGTCCAGGGGAATGTCCTTGTCGACTGAACCAAACGGTGGTTCAGGAGTTTACTTGACTCGACATGAGTCCAGGGGAATATCCCTTGTCGACTGAACAAATGCAGGTTCAGGAGTCCAGTTGACTCGACAAGAGTCCAGGGGAATGTCCCTTGTCGACTGAACCAAACGGTGGTTCAGGAGTTTACTTGACTCGACATGAGTCCAGGGGAATGTCCCTTGTCGACTGAACAAATGGTGGTTCAGGAGTTTTCTTGACTCGACATGAGTCCACGGGAATGTCCCTTGTCGACTGAACCAAACGGTGGTTCAGGTGTTTACTTGACTCGACATGAGTCCAGGGGAATGTCCCTTTGTCGACTGAACCAAATGCAGGTTCAGGAGTCCAACTTGACTCGATATGAGTCCAGGGGAATGTCCCTTGTCGACTGAACCAAATGCGGGTTCAGGAGTCCAACTTGACTCGACAAGAGTCCAGGGGAATGTCCCTTGTCGACTGAACCAAACGGTGGTTCAGGAGTTTACTTGACTCGACATGAGTCCAGGGGAATGTCCCTTATCGACTGAACCAAATGCAGGTTCAGGAGTCCAACTTGACTCGACAAGAGTCCAGAGGAATGTCCCTTGTCGACTGAACCAAACGGTGGTTCAGGAGTTTACTGGGCTCGACATGAGTCCAGGGGAATGTCCCTTGTCGACTGAACCAAACGGTGGTTCAGGTGTTTACTCGACTCGACATGCGTACAGGGGAATGTCCCTTGTCGACTGAACGAAATGCGGGTTCAGGAGTCCAATCTTGACTCGACTAGAGTCATGGGGAATGTCCCTTTGTCGACTGAACCAAATGCAGGTTCAGGAGTCCAACTTGACTCGACAAGAGTCCAGGGGAATGTCCCTTGTCGACTGAACCAAACGGTGGTTCAGGAGTTTACTTGACTCGACATGAGTCCACGGGAATGTCCCTTGTCGACTGAACCAAACGGTGGTTCAGGTGTTTACTTGACTCGACATGAGTCCAGGGGAATGTCCCTTTGTCGACTGAACCAAATGCAGGTTCAGGAGTCCAACTTGACTCGACATGAGTCCAGGGGAATGTCCCTTGTCGACTAAACAAACGGTGGTTCAGGTGTTTACTCGACTCGACATGCGTACAGGGGAATGTCCCTTGTCGACTGAACCAAATGCGGGTTCGGAGTCCAATCTTGACTCGACTAGAGTCATGGGGAATGTCCTTGTCGACTGAACCAAATGCAGGTTCAGGAGTCCAACCTTGACTCGACTAGAGTCATGGGGAATGTCCGTTTGTCGCTGAACCAAATGCAGGTTCAGGAGTCAACTTGACTCGACAAGAGTCAGGGGAATGTCCCTTGTCGACTGAACCAAACGGTGGTTCAGGAGTTACTTGACTCGAAATGAGTCCAGGGGAATGTCCCTTGTCGACTGAACCAAATGCAGGTTCAGGAGTCCACTTGACTCGACAAGTGTCCAGGGGAATGTCCCTTGTCGACTGAACCAAACGGTGGTTCAGGAGTTTACTTGACTCGACATGAGTCCAGGGGAATGTCCCTTGTCGACTGAACCAAATGGTTGTTCAGGAGTTTTCTTGACTCGACATGAGTCCACGGGAATGTCCCTTGTCGACTGAACCAAACGGTGGTTCAGGTGTTTACTTGACTCGACATGAGTCCAGGGGAATGTCCCTTTGTCGACTGAACCAAATGCAGGTTCAGGAGTCCAACTTGACTCGACAAGAGTCCAGGGGAATGTCCCTTGTCGACTGAACCAAATGGTGGTTCAGGAGTTTACTTGACTCGACATGAGTCCAGGGGAATGTCCCTTGTCGACTGAACCAAACGGTGGTTCAGGTGTTTACTTGACTCGACATGAGTCCAGGGGAATGTCCCTTGTCGACTGAACCAAATGCAGGTTCAGGAGTCCAACTTGACTCGACATGAGTCCAGGAGAATGTCCCTTGTCGACTGAACCAAACGGTGGTTCAGGAGTTTACTTGACTCGACATGAGTCCAGGGGAATGTCCCTTGTCGACTGAACCAAATGCAGGTTCAGGAGTCCAACTTGACTCGACAAGAGTCCAGGGGAATGTCCCTTGTCGACTGAACCAAACGGTGGTTCAGGAGTTTACTTGACTCGACATGAGTCCAGGGGAATGTCCCTTGTCGACTGAACCAAATGGTGGTTCAGGAGTTTTCTTGACTCGACTTGAGTCCACGGGAATGTCCCTTGTCGACTGAACCAAACGGTGGTTCAGGTGTTTACTTGACTCGACATGAGTCCAGGGGAATGTCCCTTGTCGACTGAACCAAATGCGGTTCAGGAGTTTACTTGACTCGATATGAGTCTAGGGGAATGTCCCTTGTCGACTGAACCAAACGGTGGTTCAGGAGTTTAATTGACTCGATATGAGTCCAGGGGAATGTCCCTTTGTCGAATGTACTATCTACTCAATTTTTTATCATTTGTCGAGTGATTATAAGGCATACCGGGGTTTGCTCAATATTTTACATTCTATAGATCTTCCACGTGTCGTTTAACGGAGTAAAACCTAGCGCAAATAACGAGGAGTCTTATGGCGGGAAATAAACCGCCAAAAGAAGTAGTATAGTGAATGGCTTGATGGTTCATTTGTTTCATTCACAAGATCAATCGATTTGGAGAGAACTTCAAGGCTTCAAGGTACTTCTTTCACTCTCTTCGCGTTCTTCATTTGCTTTGAATATTCGTAGAGTAGCTTCAATCAGTTCTAAGCTAAATTAGGTTGTTTGATCTTTAGAATCATACGTTATTTGGTGGATTTGTGTTTGGAGATAGGAGTAGGATTTGATCTTTAAGGGACCCAAATCTTAGAAATTATTTGTTTGTAGACTCGCTGATTAGAATATGTCGAGTGGAGACTCTTTAGAAAGTTTAGGAGAACAGATCGATACATTCGTAGGATCATCATCGAGTGAATCGACAGAAGAAAAATCATTAAGGGAATGGTCGCGTCAAGAGTTTTTCGAGGAAGGACCTGTAACCGTTATGTCGCATGAAGTTCCGTTGCAGGCAATTCCTATTAGATCATTGGCGGCTGTCGAGGAGTTTAGTGGAGGGGTGAGCACAAGTGAGCCTACCAACATACTAACCAAGAACCCAGCTAGTCGAATGACGGCTAGTTTGCTGATGGAAATTAGGGTTAAGTATAGATTTCCTAGATCAATGGAACTGAGGGTGCCCTTGCCGTCTGAAAGGATCGATTATAAAATTCCCGGATGGATTGGTTTTTATGTAGTACCGTTTTCTAATGGGCTTAGATTCCCCATTCCGAGGTTAGCTTGGGAAATTTTGGATCATTATGGGATTGCTCCTTCACAACTAATGCCGAATGCTTGGAGGATTCTAATGTCGATTGAATGCTTAGCATTCGAACAAGGGTTATTGTTTGAGGTGAAGGACGTTTTATATTCATACTACCTCAAAGAGCATCTAACTGAAAAAGGGAGATATACTTTGTACCTTCGTCGTAAGAGGGAACAAATAGTTAGGGCTTCCAACAAACGATAGGGTAATTGGCAGTCAGAGTATTTCTTTGTGAAAAATGAGGGTATCTTTGGGTCGACTGGAATGGGTCGAGTTTCAGAATATTGAGTGTATTTAGTGAGTATCAACTTCTTCTATTAATAGATAATTTATCAATGTTATTGTCGTATGATAATAATGAATGGATTGTTATTATGCAGGTCCTTTTCGAAACAGTTTATTCGACAAAACACCTCTTATTTTGTCGAAAACTAAAGCTCTTCTTGATCTACCGGTCGAACAAAGAGATTGGAGGATAATCTTGGTAGAGCAGAGATTAAGAGCAACTTTACAGTGGAAAGAAATCTTCGAATCAGAAGGTATATCTCCCTTTGGCACTTTCTAAAAACGTATTGGAAGTCATCTACTGTACTCGGTCGATTCGAGCTCTGTACGGAAAGGTGTTGTTTATAAAGACATTAACTCCAAAAGAAATTTTATGCGCAGAGGACATGGCTTCGAGGAAAATAAAAGTAGCATCAATTGATGAGTTGATGAGCCGAAAAAAGGCTAGGAAGCTCAAGATAAAAGAGCCAGAAGTGGAGGTTCCAGAACCACAATTGGTATCGTCGACTGGAACTCCAAAGCACAAGGGGAAGTCGACTGAAATAGTTGTCAAAGGGGGGAAAAGGAAGGCGGATGAAATCGAAGACATCGACAATATAGTTGTCAGGATTCCATCAGGGTCGACTGCAATTTCGGACCCATCAAGCCTTGACCCTTTTATTAAGAAGCTTCTGCTGGAAGAGGATGAACAGAGGCTATCCAAGATTGGCCCGGTCGAGTCGATGAAAAAGGCTGCGGCTTTAAATTACCAAGTAAGAAAGTAAATAGAAATTTCATAATAATTTGTAGAATGGATTCTAATCAAATCCTTTTCCAGGCAATGGAGTGCAGCTTACATATGCAGCGATATGTCGAATCGACTCTTAAGAAACAGAGAGAGATGGAAAAATCATTTGCGGCTATGAAAAAGGAAGTGGTCCAAAAGAAGTCGCTTGAAAAAAGAAATGCTGATTGGAGAAGGAGTTGAAGGAAGTGAAGGAAACACTTCAGATGGAAAAGGAGACTTCTGAGGTTACGATTGAAGGCTATAAGGATGCGTTCGAGAATGTGAAGAAGGAGAATGAAGAATTACTTGAGAATCTTGAAGGGATTGCTCTTGAATCTATGATGAAAGAACGCAGTCATCTGATGAAGGATTTCCTTGATGGGAAGACAGGAGCTTGGGAACCGGAGAAATGGATTCAACAATATGACCAACTATTGGCAGGAATTTTCTTTTCAACGAGGATGATGTGGAAGAGAAAGGTGAAGAGGTCGACTCGAAAGTGGCTGAAAGAGAAGTAATTGATGGCGAGGAAGCGGCTGAAGTTCAAGAAACGGATAAGAAGAATGAAGAACTTAGTCGAATGGAAATCGAGCCGACTACTCAAGTTCAAGAAATTCCTGCACCTGAAGTTGCTGCTGAATGCATTCAGGAAGAAGCTACTCTAGAAATTTGAAATTTGTAATTTTAATTTAACTTCTTTGTAGAACAATTTTAATGAATTAATGATATTTGGGATGATATTTCAAATGAAATTTGTTATTAGTCGAATCACACAATACATAAAGTAGAAAATTACTCTGAATCTTAAAATATGAATAAATGCACGCTTAAATTACCGGTGAAATTGCTTAAGGTGAATTGCATTCCAACTATTGTGAATTTGTCTCCCCTCAATTGTTTGTAATTTGTAGGCTCCGTGTCCAACAACTCTTGTGATGATGTATGGCCCTTCCCAATTTGGTCCCAACTTCCCTTCTCTGACTTCTTTGTGTTTTGAAAAACTCTTCGTAGTACCCAATCCCCTTCCTTGAATGTTCTGCTTTGACATTTTTGTTGAAATATCTCGCCATTCTTTGCCGATGAGATGCAAGTCGTATGGTCGCCTTTTCTCGTCTTTCGTCGATTGTATCTAGATTCATATACATCAACTGCTGATTTGCCTCATCACCAGCGTACTGGTAGCGTAAAGAAGGAATGGCTTCTTCGATTGGAATTACTGCCTTCTGTTCCAAATGCCAAAGAGAAAGGAGTTTCTCCAGTCGAAGAACGGATGGTCGTTCTGTAGGACCACAATACTCCAGGAAGTTCGTCTGCCCATGATCCTTTTGCCTTCTCCAATCTTTCTTCAAAGTATTCAAAAGTTCTTGTTAGAAGACTCGGCTTGCCCATTAGCTTGTGGAAAGCGTGGGGTTGAAAAACTTAACTTGATCCCCCAATTTTTACAAAAGTCTTGAAAATGTCGCTAATGAACTGGGAGCCATTATCTGTTACAATCTCCTTGGGAATGCCGAAACGACATATGATGTTTTTCCAGACAAATGTTTGAACTTCTTTGTCTCGTATTTTGGCAAAGGAGTCCGCTTCAATCCACTTTGAAAAATAATCTGTCAAGACTAGCATGTAGACTCGTTGTCCAGGGCGGTTGGTAGCTTCCCTACGAATATCCATACCCCACTTCATGAACGGCCATGGGGATAGGATAGGATTCAGTTTTTCTGGTGGAAGATGTGGAATAGGAGCGAATCTCTGACACTTTTCACACTTCTTCGTGTAATTGACTGAATCAATTCTCATAGTTGGCCAATAATAGCCAGTCGAATGGGCGCGTGTGAGGCAAGGCTTCGTCCTCCAGAATGATTTCCGCATTCTCCTTCGTGCAATTCTGATAGTACATGTTGTGCTTGATCATGAGTAAGACATTTCAAGTAGGGTCCAGAGAACGACCTTTTCAATAGTTGTCCATCAAATATGGTGAATCTTGCCGCCTGCCTTTGAATCCTTCTTGCTTCATTTCTTTCTTCTGGAAGCAGTCCATCTTGCAAGTATTTCATGATTGGTGTCATCCACGAGTCGTCTGAAGCGATGGTGCTGATTTCCTTGTTCTCCTTCCAAATTGATGGCCAATTTAAATACACTACTGGAATTGATTGAAGTTTATTTATCGTCCAGGGTAGCCAACGCGTCCGCCTGAGTGTTTTCACTTCTTGACACCTGAGATATGTTGAATTCTTGAAATGTCGCCTGACTTCTTTAACTTTCTGCAAGTAGGATAACATTTGAGGGTCTCGTGCCTGATATGAACCTTGGAGCTGATTCACTATCAATTGGGAGTCTGATTTCACTTCGATTCTTCTTCCCCCAAGCTCTTTGACCAAGCTGATTCCTGCAATCAAAGCTTCATATTTCTGCTTCATTGTTTGTAACCGGAATCCACATTTGATTGCTTGTTGTAGTATATCCCCATCAGGAGTAGTGATCACTATGCCAAGGCCCACCCTTTCTTATTGCTAGACCGTCGACTGAAAGTTTCCAAAGTGAATTTGATTGGATTTGAATTGACTTCGGTACCTTCCAAGGGATTCTGAGTTGGACTGAAATCTGCTACAAAGTCAGCCAAGGTGAGATTTGATTGCTGTTCTGGGCTGGTAAGTGATGTCGTGTTCTCCCAATTCGACAGCCCATTTTGTTAATCTCCCAGTCAATTCTGGCTGTGTAGTATGCTCCTCAAGGGGTACTCCGAGTAGAGACTGTGATAGGATGCCCTTGAAAGTATGGTCGTAGCTTCCTGGCTGACATTACCAAGGCTAGAACCAATTTTTCAAATGCAAATAACGTGACTCCGTATCAAGTAATGCTTTGCTTACATAGTAGACTGGAAGTTGGGTGTCTCGTTTCTTCTCGAATCAAAACAGCGCTCACTGCTTGGTTTGACACTCCCAAGTACAAGATAACCTTTCGTTGTCGAGTGGTTTTGACAACAATGGTGGTGATGTTAAGTACTGCTTTAACTCTTTAGAGCTTGTTCGCAGGCGGGAGTCCATTCAAAGTTTTTTGTCTTTTAATGGCTGAGAAGAACATAAAAACTTTGTCTGTCGACTTGGAGATGAATCTGTTCAACGCGGCGATTCTCCCTGCTAGTCGCATGACTTCCTTTGGGCAGGTGGAGAAGGAATTTCAAGTATGGATTTGATTGATTTGATTGGATTTGCCTCAATCCCTCGTTGTGTAACAACATATCCCAAGAATTTCCCAGAAGCTACTCCAAACGCACATTTTGTTGGATTCAATTTCATCCCATACCTATTCATCACCTTGAATGCTTCTTCCAGGTGTTGTAGATGCTGATCAGATTTTGATGATTTCACCAACATGTCGTCTACATACACCTCCATTGTTTTCCAATCTGTTGTGAGAACATTTATTGACCATTCTCTGATATGTAGCACCTGCATTTTTGAGACCAAAGGGCATTACCTTGTAACAGAATATGCCCCTATTGGTCATGAAAGCTGTTTTCTCTTGGTCGCTTGGATGCATAAGGATTTGATTGTACCCAGAAATGCATCCATAAAACTTAGCAATTCGTGTCCAGCTGTAGCATCAACCATTTGATCAATATGAGGCAATGGGAATGAATCTTTTGGGCATGCTTTGTTCAAATCTGTGAAGTCGATACAAACTCTCCATTTTCCATTCTTCTTTCGTACCACCACCACATTGGCTAACCAGGCTGGGAATTGAACTTCTTTAATGGCACCATTTTGTAACAATTTTTGATTTCTTCATCAATGATCTGATTTCTTTCTGGGCAAACTTCCTTCTTTTCTGTCTGATTGGAGGATAGTCTGGATCCACATGGAGTTGATGAGTAATCAAGCCGGGGTCAATCCCAGTCATGTCTTCATGCGACCAAGCGAACTGGTCATGTCGTTTTCGCAAAATTCACTTAAGTCTGCCCGTAGTCTGGGATCTAGATTTGCTCCAATTTGAGTTTTATGGTCTGCATATTGTCATGGATTTGAACCTCAT